>NW_004624746.1:24217548-24269356 GCF_000247695.1 Heterocephalus glaber | reverse complement strand
TATATGAGTTTTCTTCTTTATTCATCTGTTGCTGGGCAAAGGGGCCACTTCCAAAATTTAAAATATAGCTATTATGAGTTGTGCTGTTATGAAGATAAGTATTTATGTACTGCTATAATATGATGTCTTTAACTTTTTTGAGAAGATTCTCAAATAAGATATAATTGGGTCAAATGCAAATTCTATTTTTTGTTTTTTTGGAAGAATTTCCATACTGATTTCAGTAGTGGTTATGCTAGTTTACTTTTCCACCAACAGTCAAGAATGTTTCCTTTTTCCCTACAGCCTCACCAGAATTTTTTTTAAAGGTATTTATGATAGACATTCCTTTTGGAGTAAGATGAAATTTCATCATTTTTTATTTGAATTTCCCTAATGGCCAAAGATGCCAAACATTTTTTCAAACCTTTTGGTCATTTGTACATTTACTTCTGAGAAGTGTCTATTCATTTATATTGCCCACTTTTTGATTGGGTCTTTTATTTCTGGTAGTTTAAAATTTTTTGTATATTTATATATTAGTCCTCTTTCCTAAGAGTAATGCAGAGATTATTTTTCCCATTCAGTAAGTTATTTCTTCACTCTGTTGGTTGTTTCCTTTGCAGTGAAAAATCTTTTAAATTTGATATAATTCCCTTTGTTCATTCTCTCCTTTATTATGTCTTTGGCAACTAGGATTTTTTTCAAAAGGTCCTTTCCTATACCTAGATCTTCAAAAGTTTTACCTATTTATCTTCCAGCAGTTTCCAAGTTTCTGTTTTACTATTAGGTCTTTCATTCACTTTCATTTTATTTTAGTACAGGATTAGAGATACAGATATAGACTCGTTTCTTCTGGACATGGATAACCAGTTTTCCCAGCAGTGTTTGTTGAAGATATTTAGCCTGTTATTTTTACCAGTATATACTGTGAAATTTATAGCTGCAGTTCAGTTTTCCTAAGCACCTGTTGGGTCCTTTAACTATGTTGGTACATATTTTCTTTTCTTTCTGAAAAATTTTCTTGTAGAACACTTTTAATAGTTTCTTTATCTTAGTTTTTCCTGTGAGTTTAATCATGCAGATGTTATTTTTTCTTTGTTTTCAGTTTCAATCATTTTTACACCACTTTTATTTAACTCATTTTCTTTGCATTATTTCCCTGTTTATTTCAATGCCTTTTAAATTCTTTCATTAAAATATATTTTACCTTGAATACTGTGTAATTTAGTTTTAATTTTAATCTATGACTTTTTCTTCTATTTCTTTTGAGATATGAATCCATACTCCCCCCCCCCTTTTTTTTTTTTTTTTTGTCCTGGGGATCGAACTTAGGACCCTTCAACATTCAAGGCAGGTGGTGGAACCACTGAGGTAAATCCCTGGGCCCATATTTCCCTTTTTTATCTTCAGGCCCATTTCTATTTTGAATTTCTCATTCAAAGTGATTTCTCATATCGGTAATGCAAGTTTATGTCTACTGAATTCAGCATCATATATATATGTATATATTTATATATATATATCTACAGATAAAGGGTGATAATATATTCATTATATATTTATTATTTTATGTTTATAAAGGGTGTTTATATATTTATATATAATATACATATTTCTACAGATAAAGGATGTTCAACCTTTGCATTTCAGTGGTCAACTGGCAGAGACTGGCGTGATTTATCAGATCCCTAGTTCAACACCTGCTCTCTCAGAGGTCCACAGTATGTCTTCAGGTCTTGTTGAGGGAAGGAAAGAAAGGAGCAGTGCAGAGTCTGTGTGTGGTTTGGTGTTTTTAACTTTTTTTTTTCCTGCAAGATCCTGAAATTATGCTTCTTGATCCCCTTCGCTTACCAATGTGGCTGTCGAACAATGCCTCTTTCCTTTTCCCTAACTTTTGTCCTCATAACTGCTCATTTTTATACTTCAGATGCTCTTAGGGGGGAAGGAAGACCTAAAGGTAGATTTTCTCTGTAATAGAGTAATGCTTCAGTTTGCAAACGCTTCTGTTCATGAACAATTCAGTTCGCAATCACGTGTTTAGCAAAATTTTGCTTCTGTTCAAGAGCTCCTATTGGACGATGAACAAGAACGTGGCCTGCTTCCCCAGAATCTTGGAAAGAATTAAGTTCATGAACCGAGGTACCACAGTGGTTTTACCCAAATTGCACTCATATTTCTAAATTCCGGTTTCAGGAAACACAAAGTAAGCTGGCAGCCATTTGGCATTATTTTTCTACTTACAGTCAGTTTAATTTTAGTTGTTTATTATCTTCATGCTATATGGACAAGTTTAGATTTCTATAGTTGAACTTATTCTTTTTTATTGTTTATTGTGTTGGGGTAGTGGGAGCATTCAATTTACAAACTTGATATTGCCTTGGATGATTAGTTTGAGTCTTTTATAACAAATTTCATAAGCCTAGTGGCTTAAAAAACAAGTACTTATCTTTCACAAGTCTGGAGGCTTGAAATTTTAGAAAAAATATCAATATGTTTGATACCATTGAGGAACCCCTTGTAGTTTGGGGAAAACTGATTTCTCA
Organism: Heterocephalus glaber; assembly: GCF_000247695.1. The sequence goes on along the minus strand of NW_004624746.1, from coordinate 24,266,831 downwards.
CACCTACACAGGGCAGGAAGACCACAAGCTACCACTTTGGGAGTTTATAATGTCACTAATTTCCATCAAGGGCACTGCACCCAACAATAGGAAAAAAAAGAGAGAGTAAAGTTACCATAATACAGTATGGGCCATGTATAGAAAAGTGTACCTTGATTTAGTATCATTGTTTTATGAGTTTTGTGTTTTTTGGCCAGTTAGTCTGACTGCTAAACTGTGTTTTTGACAATTCAATAACATGGAGGTGGAGGGGAACAGAAAAGAAAGAGTTGAGATGTGTTGTGTATGTGTGCCAATTCCTCACACGAATGTAATCATTACTTATTGTAAACAAGTACTAATAAAAATTAAAAAGAAAAAGAAAAAAAAGAAGGCTATGTCATGAACCAACTATATCCCAATGGCTCCATATCCAACTGTCATTATGCTTAATGCAATTATAATTCATAGATTTTAACATATTAATGGGTGACATAACCATTTAGTCCATAACTGCCACCTACAACTGTCTGCCTAATAATGTCTTTTGATGAGCATTTCATACTGTGAATATGACACTGATTAGTTGTTTTTTTTTAAATGTTGAATTTTGAATTGTTTGGCAGTCAAATTACTTATGGATCAATACAAGACTTCCCAGACTTGCTTGTTTATGAATTCTGTTAGTATTTATCTACAGTAGCTATTATTCTAGAGACAGTTTTGCCCAGCTACAGAAGTATCACTCATTTGCTGCCTCTTGGACACTACATGTGCAGTGAGAAACTGCTATTAAGATTGGCCAGAACTCCAAAGATTTCTAGCCTTTTGTGAGTTCTGAGAATTTTTTTGTTCTTAAGTGTCCTAGTAAAGTAACTCTGCTTGACATTATAGAAATATCCTCTACTCATTGCATTTATTGTATTCAATAAAACACTCATGGGACTGCTTATGGATTTCTAGAGATCTTTTTCAGCACAGTTTCATTCTTTTCTGTAAGGTGCCTTTAGAATCTAACTTATCCTACCCTAACTCTGATATCTGCTTCCTAGTTGCAACAATATTGCCTGACATTGCTGGCCCTGCTCCTCTCTGAACAGCTCCTCTCTTCTCCAGCCCCAAGATGGGAAAATTGTATTCATTTTATTCACTTCCTGTGTGTTAGGTATCTTAGCTCTATGTGGCCTATTGTGCAAAATCTGACAAATGTGGTTCACGTATCTTGACTAGTTTCCTAGTTGTTTACATTAAAGACCTGAATTACTTCTTCCATTATAGTTTAGATGAAAATTTAGGCTGCATTAATTTTTAAAAGCTTTACATGTTATGCTAATGTGAAGTTAACTTTAAGAGCAACTACTTCAGTTTCATAGGGAGTGAAGAGATGAAAGAACATTTAATGATTATTGTGATAATTAGAATGCTATACATAGGTAAGGGGCATTGAATGTTTATTGTACTGTAACTCTTGTAACAACTTTGAAAGATAAATTAATCAATATTAGTCTTTCAGTTCTCCTTTAGTGAAACCTAGTTCAACCTACTTCAAGTAAAACAGAAATCTGGGCTGTGTGAGACCAGAGCTTGGGAATTCAAGTAAATACCAGGACACATACTCTTTCTCCCCCACACTTCTTCCTTTTTCACTCCCTCCTTTCTCTCCCTCTTCCTTTTCTTGTTCACTTCCTATCAGTCTATCCTTCACTATTTCCTACACACACACACAAACACACACACACACACACACGCACACACACAGAGTCTGTCTGTTAACTGCAAGTAAGAAAAACCTTGGATCAACTCACTGAATAATAATGACATTTGGTAAACCATGTACTAAGAAGACCAGTGGTAGAGACGACTTCGAAATGCATTATGTAGGCAATCACACATCATCAAAAAGTTAAATTTTATTTTATTTTGCTTCATGCATTCTCTGAAAACTTTGTTGTTTCAAATTTGTTATTTTGATGACTGAAAGTGTTTCATCAAGTATATGGAAGCACAACAACATAGAAAGGATGGAAAAGATAGTCTCTTCTTAAGGAAATATTTCCCAGTAGAATGGTTTCCATGATATTTTTTTATCAGAATTGGGACATTTGCTCATCTCACAGTCAATTGCTGGCCAGAATTGAAGACCTCTGATGTAGGACAAGTGGACCTCTTCAGCCAAGATAAATCCTTTGTTTGTTTGTTTGTTTGTTTGTTGTTAACATATACACATTTTTTCTCTTATTTATTTTTTTATTACTACATGTTTGCAACACACAATGTTTACTTTCCTTGTGTGGAGTTCATACCTGTACATGACACAGTTTAATTCATTTTTTCCTCCCTCCTCCCTCCATCTCTGGAACCTCTTCCTATATAAGTTCTATCTTTCTTATCAGTAGACTAATGAATTAGTGTGTATCACATACCTTTAATCCAATCATCTCCCAAAAGCTCCACCTATGAGCACATGAGGCTTTGGAGGAGATACAGATATAAACCATAACATACTATCCATGGTCTATGAAAGACTCATGCCCATCCCTTTATGGAAAATGCATTTTTTGGTTCATCTCTAAGAGTTGCCAAGTCCAAATAGTTTCAGCACTGCTGAGAAGTTCATGTCCACAGTCTCTGAGATCTAAGCCAAACCCTTGGTTATGAGTCCCTGGACATATGAAAAGGAAGTTAAACATTTGCAAGCTACCAAGGCAATAAACATTCCCACAGAATAAACATTCCCACAGAATAAACATTCCCATTCCAAAGGAAGAAATAGAGGAATAGAAAGAAATGAGACCAAAACAAAACCTAAATCCAGCAGGCAAACATTAAATTCAATAGTTCCAAGTCCATCACCAGGGGACAATCTTTGGTAAGATGTGAATTCCAAAAGGCTTGGGTGGCCCTGCTCCTATGGCACTACCAGTGGTTATAGTGCTCAGAGTTTGTCTCTTGAGCTAACTTGCTCACTTTTTGTAACTGTACTCAGGCGTTCCATGCTCCTGGCTTTCCTAACATCCTGGGGTCTTATTGCATTGCCTTCACCTGCCCAGTGTCACAAACTACCTTCTCAGGGGGCACACTGCCTGGCCTCCCAGGCTTTCTTCTAAAATCTGAGTAGAAGCTTTCCTAACCCCAAAATTCTGCATTCTGCATATACTTAATCTAGAACCACATGGATGATGCCAAGGTCTGCTGCCAGCTTGAGCAGTAGACAGGATTTTTTCTGTCTTGGCTGCAGGGGTCTCTGAGTGCCTGGATAGTGGAGCACTGTTACAAGGAACAAATTTTCTAAACTGCAGACATTCTGGAGCATGGTGCTCTGGGCTCTATTTTCAAAGCAAAGTTTTCACCGTTTTGATTTGGAACCTAGTAGTAGTTCCTCACATTGACATTTTCTCATTGTAAAGTGTTGGGCTCCTTTAAAATGCTAATCTTTTCAGAAATCAAGCTTTCTCCTGCTTTATCTTTGTAGGCCCCCACTATACTGGAACTTCCTTTCTGGTGAAACTCAAAACTTTAAATCATCCAACTGTGACTTTCTCAAATATTCTTAAGGTAGAGAGTTGGCTAAAAAGCCTTTGACAGTAGCCATGCCATTACCTCAATATTAGACTGCTTTGAAATTTTTTCCCTAGATTGATTAGCCTAACACCCTTAATCTCAATCAACTCCAGTGTCTCTGGACATGAGCAAAATTCAGACATTTTCTGCCAGAGCTTAACACTTATAGTCTTGAGTCCAAATGCCAATGAACTCCTTGTTTCCAAATGAAATGTCCTGATCCTGATCTTTAACTGCTGCATTTCTATCAGCATTCTGATCTTTTGAACTTCAATCAGAATTTCCCATCATGCTTGGCTCTCAACATTCTATGGCTGCTTCTCCGACTGGCATCTCCAAATCTTTCTCAACTCTTCCTGCAACCCAGTTCCAAAGGCTTCTGAACCACATGGTCAGGAAGCTATGATCCCACTACACTGGTGGGATTACTCCAAAAACTAGTATCAGTCAGTGGTCAATAGAGGAATATAGGTAGGCTTAAAATAGGCACCCATAGAACCAGAGTCAGATCACGAAGTACAGAAAAGAATTATCTGTGCACTAAAGATTCAAAGGCAAAACGCTGAGCTCACTGCAGAGTCCAGTGTGAGTTCACATCAGGGAGTTGAACAGTTTACACTGAAGGTTGGAGTCTGGGCAGGAAGTCTGAGACAGATTTGTTTTTCAATTTTGGAGAAGATGGCTGTGTTTATGTTTGTATAGGGAAGATGCCCTTGGTCATGATTGTCACCTGATGTGGAAGTTGCAAACAGAAGCAAAATTTTGGCAGATGTTTTGTTTGCAAACCTAATAGTTTACACACAGAAGTGTTCATGAACCGAGGTACTATTGTACCACTTTTTCTTTATTCATCTGTTTTCAAGATTTATTTAGTAAGAATTATGCTTCTATAAGCACAAGTATGCACATATACCTGTAATATAATGTCTTTAATTTTTTTAGGAAAATACCTGGAAGGGGAATAGCTGGGTCAAATGGAATTTCTAGTTTTAGTTTTTGAGGATTCTCCATACTGATTGCACCCATTTATATTCTCAGCAACAATATAGAATGGATTATTTTCCTCTCTAGGCTCACAATTTTCTAATTGTGAATTAGAACCTTTTTATTAATACAGAAATGCATTTAAAGATAAAATATCTTTACTATCTTATATTATCTATACTAATGTCAATGATAATTCACCTCAATGCATTTCTCACTTGCCTTTAATTACCAGTGACTATTTGCAATTTCTTTCTAATCTTTTGTGTACGGAGCTGTCAGCAACCTGGGAAAGCATAGTCTATGCCTCCCCCTGTACTTGGAAGCCCACTGGGTGGCCCGAATGGACCTGAAAAGGGTCATCTGCTCTGTGCAGTGACAATTTGAGAAGAAAAGACATTCTCTTTAAAGGGCAGAGAGTTGGTTCTCTCTTGGTACCTCTGAGGCACACACAGGGGCAGAATTAAGTAACACTGAAAGGAGGAGATCATATATATATCACAGGAAGGAGAAATCATTAAGGCTAAGTCAGCTCTCCACAGCCAGGCTGTTCTTTGATGTTGGCAAAAGGTTCCCTAGGAGGAGAAGCCAAGGGAAAAGGCAAGGGAATAAAAAGATGGCTTCAGTTACCAGGGCTACATAAAGAACTGAACAGCACATCCATTTCATATTTAATATGGGCTTTTCTTCCTAGGGTCTAGGAATGTGTTTATTAGAATGCATGTAAGCAGTTACATGCAGCCTCCAAAATAAATAAGAAGGAATTACAGGAGAGGACTCACTGAAAGGTTTACAAGCCCTCACAGACAGCCAAGTTGCAGCAAGAACTCATGCAGAGCTGAAGGGAGTTTCATAGGAATTATTTGCAGAATTGTTTTCTCTGCTGGATGCCGTAGTGCATTTCCCTGTCTTCCATTGACAACCAAGGCATCTTCTCCTCTGCTGTCGGGAATCAGAGTGTGGGGTGCTGATGTCTCATAGCTGAGTCCCTTACCAGGAATTAACCTTGACAATTCCCAAGTGTATGCTGGATCTGTGGAATAAATTGATATCCAGGCAGTGATCTACATGGAAATACAGATACTCAGCAACCATGTTTCAGTTTGGGAGAAATCTGAAGTGTCATTCCTGTTGTAGAACTCTTTTTACACCAGCTCTAGTCTCCACCATTGCAACATTATAGGTCAACTTCCTTCTTGTTTAACTTTGCTACCTTAATTTGTTCAGCAGTATTCTTTCCAAAAACAACTCATCAGTTCATTTCCTGCAAACAGAACTCTTTCTTAGAGTCTGTATTCTCTGAAACCTGGTCTACGTTACTTATCCTTTGTGAAACCTACCTCTTTGGGTGACCATTTGCCTGGGTCTGATGGTTTTCTTTCAGTGCTTCAACTAGAAGATTCCCAGGCAAAATAGGATGATTATTCACCATATCTCAATGACCCATGTGTTATAGCCTTTGGAAATTCTATCCTCAGATGGACCAAGGATGTCATGGATATTCTAAAACCCTGGGCATTGAGGTCTTGATCTTTTGTTGATCCATAAAATCTATCTTTGTTTCTCTTTTTCACTGGTCACCAGAATACACATCCTGTTTCATCACTATGAATCCCTCATACACTGCTGACCTCTTGATTTGAAATTTAAATCATGTGATGGAGCCCTCTAATCTCATGTTAGAACTTGTCAGAGTTTTCAATTCTTTTATTTTATATTTCTCTGAGCTGCTTTCAGTGACATCTTTCTAATGTGGAGTTAGGATTCATTAAGCTGCAGTTTAATACCATGCCATAGCTCCATGCTACCTTTAACAAGGAGTCTAACCTCCTGCTATCCAATGAGGACCTGGCCCCAGCCCTCACTCCATTTTGCTCTCTGAGGACTTATTAGCATCAACTTGTATTGCTGGTGATATGCTTTCCTTTTCTCAAGCAGGCTTTTGCCCATTTGTCTCTCTCTTAAAAAAATGCTTCATTTCTCTTACGCCTGAAAATCCTCAATTTAAATGATTTCTCCATGCTATTTAGTTCTGTCTTTTACTAGGAAGTCTTGCATGATACTAATCATCTGAGTTTGGGTTAGAGATTTCTTATTTTCCCATACACCCTCACTTGCACTTTGATAGCTGTGCATGCAGCCTCCTCATTTTCATGAGCAACTTCTCTCTTATCACTATTAGAAGCAGAAAGGTTTACTTACCCCCAAAATTGGATCATGCCTGACCTCTTGCCCAATTCACAAGCTATATTAACACAACATCAGTAGCTGTCTCACTGACACTAGAATAAAGGCCATTATTTTTGTGTAATCTATGAGATATTACCCCTCCAGTCTCGACTGACTTTCTGCCATTCAGCTCTTCGGACTTTTAGTCCATGAAACGTATCAGACTTCTCCTATCACTGTGTTTCACATATGTGGTTCCTTCTACAGGAGGTCTCTCCTCTTGCCCTCTGCCCTTTTCCTCAGCTTGGTTAAGTACAACCTCATGACCTTGTAAGTATTCCATGCACATAGTTGTTTTTCAGTTTCCTAGTAAAGCCTATACTTAGACCATACACTTTCATAGATCCTGCACTCCTTCATAGCTCCTATGGTATAAATAATTGTTTTCCACTGAGTTTTCCCCTAAATAGACTCTGAGATGGAGATTTATATGAGATGTTAATGACCTTATCAAATATTAATCACCTCCCAAGGGTCCCACATATAAACACCATACTAGATTAAGTTTTCACCCTTATACTGCCTTTCAATGGGGACTACATTTTAACACATAAAGTTTTAGAAAACACATTCAGATCTTATCCACACCATAGCAATGGCTAATATTACTGTCCTCCTTAGTGCTTTTTAACCCTCTTTCTCTGAATGAAGTAGAGATGACTAATTCTAAGCAAGAAAATGTGTGTAATTCATTTATATCCACTTTGGCGAGAGTTCCTGATCGATCTTTGCACAAATCTCTACTCTGTCTCTTCCCTTGCATTAGTTACTGAGAAGGGACTAGAGTCACAGCCACAGATGGTGCAACTGTAATGTGGCATAGCCTCTAACAGCCGAGTCCCTGCTTGGCAGTGTTGAGCACAGCCCCATGCTGGCATGCATGAAACTTTTAGAGTGAGTGAGAAATAGATTCTATTGTGCTGTACAAATTTGATTTGGGGGGTTTAGAAGCATAATCTAGCCTACCCAGTTTATTGCAAGTAATGGTATGAAATGGGCAGAAAATGAGCATAGACAAGGAGCACCAACGTGTGGAAATGAGCTGAAAAGAGTAATATTTTGGTAAGACCAGCCACTAGCTAGAAACAGCCTTTCTGAAATTGTAAGCAGGAGCCGTATTTACTAAAACACCAAAGAGGTTAGTTACATAAGATGGACATCTACAATAAAGAAGTGCTGCTAGATAAAATCACTATGATGTATAAGAGATTGAATGGATTTTTCTATCTACTCTACCAATCAATCTTCTATTATCCATCACTTGAACCCAGACAACACTTCCAGTTGTACAGGGATCCTTAATCTGTGTTCACCATCTTCCTGTTTGATTCTCCATGTCTGCTTCCTCAGAGTTCTGATAGGCTCTTACAAAATTTCATGGCTGCAGAGGGACAAATCCACCCCTCAAAACACAAGGCAAGAGATTATTGCTATGGCTTCAAGAAAATCACATTACATAAGACATTTTATAGTTAGTCCTAAATGAATCATACCTTTCCAAAATAAGGAATCTATGCAGAGTTTGTATCAGGGAATAAAAAAGAGGCATACCATAAGGATTTCCAAACTAGATACCATTATTGATGTTGCAGAATTAAAGTCATCAAGCTGTAGTTACCAGCAGCCGTGGAATTTTTCAAGAACTTACAAAAACCTTTTAACTCCTGTCATGGTTCAAGTAGTTGTCAGGGCCTGAATTTGAATTTGAGTTTCAGATTTGGAAAATCAAGGAATTCAAAGTGAATCTCAGCCAGCATCCCTTAGCCTCCTGTGACTTTCCCCGCAGACTATAAATGGATCCTGTTTTTGAAAGGAAGCCCAGATTTCCTTAAAACATGTTCCAGTCTCTTGAAATTCACTAAGGGAATATATCAAGTGAAGGCTGCGCTTTTCTCTGCACCCTCTTTCTGGAGCGTCCCCTTTGTAAGCATGCCAATTCCCTTGTCTGGGTTAGTGCCACTCTTGCTGAGTACATGTCATGCCCATCATTACACATTTCAACCAGACTCCCCAGATGAATTACAGCCTGACTGCCCATTGGCCATATGTCAGAAGCAAGATACTCAGGGTCAACTTCTTTGAAAAGATCTGCCAACTGGTCTACTGGCCTCCTTAACACAAGTGGAATTAAAGGAATCAAAGAAGGGGATAGAGATCATTGTTCCAGGCTCTGTTTCCTTTCAGGGCATTGCTTTTGACATGGTTCAAGGAATCTTTCTGAAAGATCTTTCACACTTTCAATTCTAAATGGACACTAATTAGACATAGATATACAGAATTAGTACACTGACCACTACATTACTTCATTTCAAAGATTCAATCATTCTATCTACAAATATCCTTTCATTTTCAGTCACTGCAGGTTTCTTTGGTTTCACTGAAGTGAGATAATTACTTCTGTATATTGGACATATACCCCTGAATGCTGCTAAAATACCACTGCATCTGCATGTTTGGCAAATATATCCTGTTCTTTATCTTATAGTGAGCTTGCATTCACCTCCAAATGCCCTTTGATATTTTATATGAATGGCTCTTCACTCACATCTGGCTCATCTCAAATTGATACATATTCTTTTTTGAATGTGTGTATAAGACCATACATTTATCTGAGTTAAGATTAATCAATTCATCCTGTTAAGATCTGATTTTTTTCACTTAGTAGATTAACTATCCATTCCAATTTTGCTAATCTAAAAAATCAGTTCTGTTTCCTCATTCAAGTCATTCATCACAGTGTAAAATGGGAAAGATTCTGAGAGCAGAGTGATTTAGTTTATTACTAGAAATGAGCTGAGAGGGACATTGGTGTACTAATAAGCATCCTCTAGATATCTGGGTAGCTACCTAATGGCATTTTAATGCTTGCTTTGTGCTGATCTCTGATAAAATATTATTTCATATTGCCCTTATAATTAAGGGTATGAAAAAGGTGCTGTTGCTTCTTTTTACAGGTGAGAAAACTGAGGATTAAAGAAGTAACATCACTTTTAGCAAGAACTGTAATTCTTTAAATTCTCCGTGTCACACTCGAGTCTGAGGCTGTTGTTGACTTAGAATCCCTGTGTTAATTTAAGTTTCGACAAGCTGGCTTACACTGGCAATGGTAGTTTCTGGGGTTGGCTGGGAAATCAGGAGCTGCATCTCACAGGTACGCAAAAACTAGTGGCAAATGCCCAGAGTGTGTGTTATGTCCCCTGCCACTGTCACTTTGCCATCAGGCTCTCAAGAAACTGTCCAGCCCCTCAGTCCTTGAGCTTCCACTTCTGCCAGATGTCCTAATGGTGATGCAGTCTTAGGATCATAGTTTTATTTATATTTATTGACTCGAGTTGTTTTTGTATATTGGTTTTATGACGTACAAGTAGTTCTATATTTGAAAGTGCCTTTGCAGCTCAGAACAACAGCAGCTATCACAAATGTGTTTATTATTATTTTTATTGTATTTTTGTTGTTGTTGGGGGAGAGGGGACCCTGATGTTAACCATTGCTGGTAAAATGAAGAATTTAAAGAGGAAATGTGTCAAAAGTAGAATTTTTGTATAGCTATGTAAATAATTTTTTTATTAATCACTGTGTATATTTGATTTATCAACTTAATAATCAAGAGCCCTAAAACATCATTCCTTTTTATTTATATGTATGTTTAGAACTGAAGGTTTTTGATAGCATTGTAAGTGTATGGCTTTTTTTTTTAAAACTTATTTTCTCATTACTTGTTCCCTATATGCCAAAATCAAGGTGTTTGAAAATAGTTTACCTTAAAACATTAGGATGGGGTCCTGTGCCTGGGATACTGATACTGATGGAATTTTTTTGTACAATATCAGATGTTAAAACACCTTCTATATAGCATCACTTTAAGACACACTTTAAGGACTGACTGAGGCAGTTTGAGAATTAGTCTAGAACAATTTCTTTTTCCCTCTGCTTTAGACTTGAAAAGAAGAGACAGGCAAGTGATCTGCTATAGAGCAGTTTAAGGGAACAAGTTGAACTCTGAGTTAACATAGTAAAAATGTGATTGGCTGAATATCATTTAAAAATATCCAATTAATTATTGTGAAGTTGGAACCACACCAGTCTTATTTTGTAAACTCTGATTTCTTTTCACCATTCATATGTAATATGAAACTTATAAATTTGATTTTTTTTGTTATCTACTTATTTGAATTTTTTGTCATCTACTGCATTTAGGGAGTATTCCAATAAGCTATTTGAATTTTTTATTATCTACTTATTTGATATATTCTGTTATCTACTGCATTTAGGGAGTATTCTAATAAGCTAGTTGAATACTTGAACCATAAAATATCCAGTAAGATCCCTGTTTAGATTTGCCATACAGTACACTGCCTGCATTAAGTGAGGAAATCTAAGGGCTATTACATAGTTTAAGATCAAAAAGGCTTATAGAGTAATCTTGTTGGTTCACCATTGAGACCGTGAAGATACTCTGTATTGTCCTATTAGTGTTATATGAAAGTAAAAATGCATCTTTGATATGTTGTTCCTGGCAATAAATTTTGAAAAGTAATACTTATTAAATTTTTTGTATGAAAGCATGGAAAATTCTGCTAAATAAGTATAGTTTATGGTCCCAGATCCTTCTCATCTTGCTCTTTGTACCCTACACTCCACCAACATCTAATCACTCTAGATATCTCAACTTTAGGATTTTTGACAACTATCCTCTGCACATACCATTCCCATTTTCTAGAGTCCCTTGCACTATTCACCATCATTTTTAAACCAATAATCTATTCTGCTTCCGCGATGAGTTCAAATGTCTTTTCTGCATCTTCATTGCAAAAATAAAGCCAGCTGTGGTGAGAAGAGATAGCAATGCATATAAACTTCAGCCTACAACAATTTCCTTAAAGCATAATTGTTAATAACATCAACACATTTCATTTAATGCAAAGTTATTTGAGCCATAAATTGTTATCTACTATAAAAATCTTTTTTAAAAGACTTTGGACCAATTGCTGAAGGTCACATGATGATAATATAAATAAAACAATGATCTGATCTTGAATTAGAGATCATATATGATAGAGCACCGGAACCAAATCCAACTCCTTATTATGGTTAATACTTAGCTTTGTAGCACCTAGCCCACACCAATGTCTTCTAGTTTAGGTTAGACCTGTCTCTCTCCTGCTTAGCATAGAAACCACTCGTTATCATATACATCTTCAAATAAGCCCAGCTGCTTCTCGGGCCAGGTTTCTTCAGCCTGGTTGTTACATCTACTTCGTTTCCTTTTGTCTTCCCAGTTGCCAGCTTCCATAACTAGTCAAGTCAAACTATTTCCTTCATTCCCAAGTGGTGATTCTGTCACTTCATTCTATTTAATTTCCTTCACTTCAACCACAAATATCTCACTCGTTTAGAGCATTTCATGACTTTTCCTCTTTAAGCATCAATGCTATATTAAGAAAGCAACCTTGTCAATTTTATTTGTTAGAATATTGCTAGGAAAAAAAGTAGTACATAGCAGATGTCTACTGCATTTTAATTGAACATATGAATAATAGAGTATAGAAGAAAGGAGGGAGTTGATCCAAATCTTACAAAGAGTGAAGGAAATCTTTCTGGAAGTGGGGGGCATGTACTAGTCAACTTTGGCTGCTGTCACAAATTGAATGGCTTAAACAATAAAAATTTATTTTCCATTCTTCTGTAGGCTAGAAGTCTGACATGAGGGCATTGGTATGATTGGATTTTAGTTAGGAATTGCTTCCTGGCCACCAGATGGCTGCTATCTCACTCTGCCTTCATAAAAGGAGAGAGTGATAGAAAGCTTTCTTGTATCCCTCCTTGTGAGGGCACTAATCCCACCAGGAGCGCTAGTTTCATGACCTCATTTCAACTTAATCATTTGCAATTGGAGGTTAGGGCTTCAACATACTAATTTTTGAGTGACAAAGTTTGGTCATAGTTATTAAAAGGTAAAATGAGAAGTAGCTAATCCAGACAATGGAGGAGAGAATGCATAGGGCACTGGTTCTAAACTATGAGAGATTTTGCTGTCCTTCCCTCTTCACTCTGTGCACCATTTGCAATATGTGGGGACATTTTTAATTTTCAAAACTTGGGAAGAGTGTTACTGGCACAGGCCCAGAATGCTGCTAGATATGCTATCTAGACACGCACCCAGTACAAAAATTATCTAGCCCAACAGTGCCAACATTGAGAAACCCTGGAATAGACCAGCAAATCTTCCTTTAGAAACTACCTCCTTAGGTTTCAACATACATTTCTTTTCCATCTCTTCTCGTTCTTCCCAGCTATCTCTGGTTTCCCTGTGTGGCAACTTCTACCCTGGAACATGGTGAATTCTTCAATGAAGTTTCTGTACTCCAAAGCTTCCAGTCTTCCATAGATTAGGTGTAATCACAGGTCAGCCCTGTTCTGGCAGAGACTCTGGAGCTCAGAGCTGGAGAGGACTAAGGTTACATATTATGTAATCAAGGAAGCAACAACCTGCATGAGGCACCATAGGCTCAAACTAAAGAGTGTTAAAAAGCTCTCAAATCCAGGATGCAGGGGTTCAGAAGTGAAGGCTAAGAAATCACTTAGATTCCACTGGCACTGGTGCATTGAGTACTCTCTGTACTTCATCTGTCTGCTCATGTCCTCCCTGGTGAGTTCAACAACCCTGAAAAAATTACAATTGGCTCAATCTGACCAACTCAGCAGTGCATGAGTACTGAGGGGATTTTTTTTTCCCTTTTTATTTGACTTGCAGGAAACCAACTTCAATGATATTTATAGTCTCTTGAAGCCTGGGGACTTTCCCCCAATACTTTTTGTTATTATAAAAACCTAATAAAAGTATGAAACAAAAGTTGATGAATTTCAAGCAATTTGAGCTTCTTCATTTACAGCAGCCTGGTAGAAATGCCAGAGACATATCATTTCTAATGATTTAATTCTAATTCATATTTAGAACTATAGCTGAATTCCAATGAAGCACTGTTAAATGAGTGCAGAAATGAATTTATTGATTCACACATGAACAGTACGACATCATGCATTCAGATGCTATTGAGAATGCCAGATAGACATGTACCCATATACTTTCTACATTTTTCTCACATTCTTTGGTTCTGATTCTTCTTTTTTTATAGTTCACACTGTGATAACGAGTCTGCTAAATTGCTCTTTGTAATAAATTTTGGGTACAATTATTCATTTTTCTTTGTATTTTTTCATTTTATGCTCTGAGTGTGGGAACCTACAGAGAGCGACAAATTGAGAGAAACAAACATTTCAGAGGAAACAGACCTCCAGAGCTTTGGAAAGAGGGAGGAATTGACGATTTGAAGGGCTTTAAGTATGCCAAGTGGCCTTCATAACTCACTCCACATTTCAAAAGGGAAAAAACAAATCAAGCTTTGAAGACTTTACAGAGCCTTTTGTTTACTGAGAATGCTTTCATTGTGTGTTGGCTATAATTACTGTTAAGATTCATTTTAAGAGCAGCTTACTGAAGTTTGTAATTTATAATGAGAAAGAATATTTGAAGTCAATTCAGTTTATAAATGAGGATTAATCGAGTCAATTGAGCTGTCCTGTATCATAAGCTTGTCAGTGGCAGGGCTGAGATGAGAAGCACATGACCCAGTACCCATTCTAAAGGATTTTGTGTGAATCTACACTTTTGAAAATTATATTTTAAAGAACTATTGGTATTTCAAAACCAAAACTATGTCATCATTCTTTGGGCAATTTATTTTAAGAGTCTGGCTTGATGTAGAACCCAGTGATGTCAAATTGAAAGGATTTGCAGATTCACCTATTTATATCACTCAATTTCCGGAATCAGAAAATGATGTCTGGAATATGGAAAAGGATCAAATTCTCCAGGAGTATAGCTTTTCCATCTCAAAACAGCTTGATTAGTCTTGTACCTTTAAAGTTGAGGAAAACAGTATTTATACAGGGCAGAAAATAATCTGTATGATGAGCAATAGATTCAATTTTTTGTAAATAAGAGGGCCATCATTTGATTCAAGATTGGTTTCTAACTCCTTAGTAAAGTTTACAAAACTTGTGTTCAGTTTGTGACATAATTTTACAACTTATGAGCAGTCATCCACATAATGATACTTAAATTGTATAGAATGGTAAAAATAAGACCAAACAAGAGAAAACCTTCTGCAAAGTCAATTCTCTGAATGTTGTCCTTTGTCTGTCTTCTATAATGAACTTAGACTTTTTATGTAAAGTATCTCATGTATATTTCCATATATATCTAATGTCTATTTATCTGTCTATCTAATTTATCTATCTTCTCTGGAAGTAATATTTCCCACACAATATATAAAGTTGGTACTATCTTCCTGCAAACATTTTAGCAGCCTGTATGTTAGATTGGAAACAGTATAATTTGCTACTAAGTGGGTCAATTAAAAAAGGAAAGTATAATTAGTAGAAATACACTGGCCTTAAGAAAAGAGTGATCAAATGTTTCATGCAAAGAAAGCATACTTCCATGGATTCTTCATGTTCTCTTTAAGGCAGCTTGATGTAGTATAAAGAGTATGGATTTAGAATTCGGGAAAAGTGAGCATGTTAAATGACACTCCAATGGCATTCTTCCTGTTCCAAGCATATGCAGAACTTGTTCTATCTCCAGGTCTTTGCTCTTGATACTGTATTGGCTCCATCTGGAATGCTCCCCTATGACCTTTGCAATCTTGACTCCTTACTCTACAAGTTTCTACTAAAATATTCTTCCTGCACAGGGGTCTCACTAAATCAAAGTTTCTGGATGTAGACTTCTCACATATTTTCTTAGTTCAGCCTGTGAATTTCTATTCCTCCATAGCATAAAATGAGAAAAACACTGACAAATACTTCTGGCTATAAAAGACATAAGCTTTGAATAAATATATGCATTTCATTAATAAGTTGCTCTGCGATGTAAATGCAAAATATATTTGCAGTTGTGTGTAACTTACTTTCACAAAGTAGCTGAGGTACTTAAATACCTTTCTCATTATGTCTTAAAACTCCTAGAAATTGTTTTAATTTCAAATAGAAAAAAAGTTTAATACAACTAATAATAAATCATTTTACACAGCACCTGAACACCTAAGTTGGTTCTAACAGACTAATGGTATCACATCAGTCCATGATATTACACAAATAAGATGAAGTGGCACATTTGCTATTTATGCTTGAAATCTGTGCATAAACAATTCAATGTAAGTGCAGGTGATTGATGAATAAAACATCACTGATCAAGCTGGCTGCAACTAAATTTTGGCTTAATCCTGCTGGTTTAATTTGGTTTAGTGTTTTTCCCCCTTCTTCTGATGTTGTTTTCACCTGAGGTGGATAAATATATATTATGCATAGGAAAAAATGAGCAACACAAATTTAAATACCTGGAACAGGTGACAAAGTTGTTCAGCTGCTTTCAAATATTATGCTTCCGTTAAGGAGAAACATAAAAATAACTCTCCACCCCCAGCTCTGGGGAAAAGGTGTCATGGTGTCTTTAAAACAGAGTCTATCTTGAAAAACATTTGACTCAATAGATCAATGCATTTCTTATCAGTTGTCATTTGCTGGGAAAAATTATACATAAAGTATTACCTAAATATATACAACTGTGAGAGTTGGTATGACATTCTTTTAGAGAGAATAATCTTGGGTAATGATTTATTGATGTAGAAGAGAAATGTAAAATTTTAGTAAGTCAGGTGGCATTGACAAAGCCATTGAGTTAGTCATGTATCTCATTGCATGTGTCTGTCATAATAGATCAGTTTGGATTTTCCCCTGCATGATTAATAATTAGCATCTAAATGTATCATACCTTTTTCTTATGTTTATGTCCTTTAAGGCCCAAATCTGGCTCCATAGTACAGGGAAAAAATATTACCCAAAGAAAACCAGGAAAGGTAAGAAAAGAAACATCTTTTTTATACCTCAGTCATTGTGTGTATCATCACCTGTAACTTAGAGATCATTAATAAATATTAATGTTTCCATCTCATTTTTGAAAACATTTTTAAGTCATTCAGAACTGGAGAAAACAGTTAATATACAGGCCTTGCTGCTTTTCTTCTTCTAGTGGTACCCAACAAAATACTAGGCTTCTATAAAACTGAAATAGCAAAACAATCTGGAAATATGAATGTAAGTTTATTAAAAGCAATGAAATAAAATCAATGTCCTTCTTTTACTTAATAAATGATAGCCAGTGCCACATAGAATATGTGTGGATTTATAGTTTAAAGAAACTATATAAAGAAATGCTTGTAGAAGTTTAACTTTAGCTTATTACCAGTGAAATGTGAACTTTATCTGCTGTGCAGAGCTAATGGAATCAGCCGTTATTTCTGTTACTTGTACAACATTGAAGTAATACTTTCCCCTCATGTCTTCACTAAGTTTTATATCAGATTTTTTACCTAATTTAAAAAATATACCTTTTTTTCTTTTTTTTACCTTTTTAAAAAAATACACCTTTTTTTCTTTTTCTTAAAATGCTTTAATATTGAAATAGAAATCAGTTTGTAATCAAATGCAATACTATTGACTATAAAAGTTAAGTAAGTTTTAATAAGTACATTTAATAGAACATCATAAAAGCCTAATTATTATGTTTCCACAGGTTTGTAAAAACCTAAAAATATAATGCATATTATATGTACTATAGATATCAATATAATTAAAAATAGAGCTATACGTATGTAAAATGCACATGTATTATATAAATATATATTGAGAAGGAGCGATGGGATTAAAGGAAATAAGATATAAGATAGATATTGACAGAGACTAGTATAAATAAACTAAAGAGAAATACATTCAATTTCTTCATGCTTGAGATTATACAACAAATTGTCATTTAAAAAAATAGTATGATGTATTTTGTACATTTTAAACTTGTATGTAATATAGAATTAAATATGTACTTAAGAATGAAGTCAAGGTTATTTTCATTAATCTGATATTTTGCACAATGCCAAACACATGTAACAGTTGAAATACTGACCAAAAAATTAAAAATATTTTCAAGGAAATTAATGCCTGTAATAGCCAACATTTATTGATCATTTTATACATCACTCAGGGTGCTTTGGCACACATGTATTATCTCATTTAACTTCCATGACTCTATGAGGGAGATCCTATTATGATTCCCACTTTGCATACATGAAACCTAAAAAACAGAATGGCTAAGCAACTTGAACAAAGTCACAAAGCTATTATGTCCAGCCAGTCTTCATGCCAACACAGTCTTGTTTCTGAATCTATGTTTTAAATATTCCTCAATATTTTCTTTCTCAATTAATCATAGTATTCATTCCATTCTTCATTGACCCAAGATTGTATTCCTGAAAATGTTTATTGACTATTGTGAAGCTCTTCACCAGGATATTGTAGATTAAACAATATCCCTCCAAAACATGTGTTGAAATCCTAATCCCTGGTAACACAAGTGTGATCCTTTTTGGATATAGGGTCATTCAAGTTGCGATTAAAATGAAGTAACAGTAGATTGATGGTGGGCCATAAATTCAATGACTGGTGTCCCTATAAAAAGAAGCTGACTTAAAGACACACAGGGAGGAAGGCAGTGTGATATCAGAGATGGGACCAATGAAGCGGTAATCTAAGGAACATCATGAGTTGTTGGCAAATACCAGAAGGCAAAGTTTACAGTTATGAGGGGGAGTGAACTTCTGCTGACAGTTTAATTGAAAACTTTAGCCTCTAGAACTACAATAGATTATAGTTTTGTTTTCAGCAAGTGAATATGTAGTAATTTGTTATGGCATCTTGAGGAGACTAAAATATTATTTTGATCTGATAACAACATCTGCACAGGCAAATGGGCAAATGGTGCAATGGTAGTGGACTGGTGCGAAAATATCACAATGCATTTGTTATTTGTTAATGGTTCAAAATGTATTCAATTATTTTTGAGATTCTCATTTACTATGTGAATTATAAGCGATACATTAGTTATGCTACTGTAACATTACATCCCATCTCCCATCACCCAACATATCAATCTATTATAAAACTTTAAAATTTACATCGCGAGGTATTTCTAGGCAGGTGACAAAGATAAATAACTATGAAGGAGCTATAGTAGGATCAAGATTGAACAACAGAAAAACCAGAGAAATATTAGCTCAAGTTTGTTTTCTATGTTATGCTTGGAATTGCACCCAGGTCCTCAAGAAATGGTGAGTGTGTTTTCTACCTCTGAGCTCTATCCTCAGCCCTGCATTTTGAGAAGAGAATGGGAGGAGTTCTGTGAAATTGGAAGAACAAATTATGGAAAAAATGGAAATATCTGGCAATATTTTACAATTTAGTAAAATTATCTTAAAACAGAAATTTAGATTCTTTAGAATGAGCAGCCCCTTACAAGACATTTCTGGAGTCAGGTCACAGACACACAATTCACTCTGAAACCCAAACTTGAGATGCAGAAACAAATGGGTCTTTGATGAAAAACAAAGCAATGGAAAAGAAAGTCTTTGAAAGTAGTGATTTAAATGTTGTCCAAATAGAGGAGGCAGAATATATATGTAAAAACATATGTGCTCATACTACTATTGCTGGATGTTCTTAGCAGAACCTGGCAGATTATTATTGTATATGATTAAGTCATGAAATTTTTGTGGGAAGTGTTTAATATTTTGAGTAAACACAAACTCTACTTACATTTCATACTACTTTTAGTAATAAGCCTAGAAGCATCTTGACTGGTTTTTAAAATAGTTACTGTTTGAGTTTCCTATTTACAGTGCAATAGATTATCACACAATTAGTTGAAGTGACAAAAATTATTGTCTTAAGGTTTGGGAAGTCAGAAATTTAGTATGGGTCTCTGTGATTAAAGTCAAAGTTTCTGCAAGGATGTATTCCTATCTGGAGGATTTAGGAGAAAATGAGTTTCTTTGCCTTATAGTTTCTAGAGGACTCCACATTCTCTGGCTCCTGAACTTCTTTTCCATCATCAAAAACAGAAGATTTGCATCTCTGACTATTACTTAGTCAAACTACCTGTGAACAAAGTTAGAAAAGGTTTTCCTATTTTCACCTTTTCATTTGGTTGCATAGTACCTATTTGGATAATCTTTAATAATCTTCCCACTTCAACATCTTTAATCATATCTATAAAGTCTCTTTTGCCAAATAAGACATCTGTAGGTCCCAGGGATTAGGTCATTGACATTTTTCGGGGGCCAAACTGCCTACCGGTGGCTCTAAAATATGACTTAAGATTTTAGGTTAGCATATATATTTTGTATTTTTGTTTAGAGGGTTTGAGCTCATATTTCTTTTAAAGAGCAAAATAAAAGATAATAAAAAGTAAGGAGATAGATCATTCTCAAAGGAGAAGGAGACCAAGACATAGAAGGAGGAGGAGGGAGGAAAGGGATAAGGGATGAAAAAAAGAATTGGGTTGTGTTATGTACATTATCAACTACACACAAAGAATGTAAACATTATGTATTGGAAACATGAACAAAATGAAGGAAAAAATCAAGAGATAGGTAGAGGTGGGAAAAAGGAAGGGAAAAGTGATGAAAAAAGGAATTAAGATGTGTCATGTACAAGATCTCTACAATTTATTTAAATTGCTGTGATATTTTTACCCATTAGACAGCAAATGCTCCTTTTCCCTTACTACTCAGCCTCTGAAACTACTCTTCTTGATGAGAATGAATAATTTTGATGTCACATCAGAAGGAATCAGCCAGTATTTGTTCTTCTGCAAGTGGCTATTTCACTTGTAATGGCATACAATATCATTCATGTTGTCATACATGACAAGATCCCTTTATTTTTTATTTTTAAAAATTAATTTTATTGGTACATTATATTGGTACACTTTAGGTATACAATTCGTTTACATTTATCATGGGGTGATTGTACTTGTACATGATGTATCTTCATTCTTATTTTTTTCCTCATTACCTGTGCGCCCTTCACCCCCTCCACCCTTCCCTATTTACATAGATTTCATTTCCATTTTTTTCTTTTCTCATAGTTTTTCCTTTCCCTCTTTTCCATTCCCTTCCCCTCCCTTCACTCCTTTGTCTTTGGACCTTTTTTCCTATTTCAAATTATCAATTATTCATTTTAATCACTTTAATTCTTGTTTACACTATCAGTTTCTCACACTAGTGAAACTATTCAGTATTTACACGTGTGTCCTATTTATTTCACTTAAGAGTATGAAACTAGACCCATACCTATCACCATGCACTAAACTAAGATCGAAGTGGATTAAAGATATAAATATTAAGACAGCAACACTAAACTTGCTGGAAGATAAGTTAGGTAGAACTCTTGAAGACATTGGCATAGGAAAAGACTTCGTGAACAAAACCTCAGCAGCAGAGGAACTAGCAGAAAGAATCAACAACTGGGATCTCATCTTATTAAAAAGCTTCTGCACTGCAAAAGAAACCACCAACAGAGCTAACAGACGACCTACAATATGGGAAAAAAAATTTTATCAGCTGTACCTCAGACAAAGGACTACTATCTAGAATATATAAAGAATTGAAAAATATCAGACAGCCCAAATTCAAAGACCCAATTCAAAAACGGGCATCTGAAATGAACAGGCATTTCTCAGACAAGGAAGTAAAAGCAGCAAACAAATATATGAAAAAATGTTCAACATCACTCTTCATTAGAGAGATGCAGATAAAAACAACACTGAGATTCCACCTCACACCAGAAAGAATGGCTGCTATTAAGAAATCAACAAATAACAAATGCTGGCAGGGCTGTGGGGAGAGAGGAACCCTTCTCCATTGTTAGTGGGAGTGCAGACTGGTGCAACCACTGTGGAAGTCAGTATGGAGGTACCTCAAAGAACTAGGGCTGGAGGTCCCATTTGACCCAGCTATTCCCCTGCTGGGTATCTTCCCAAAAGAATTAAATGAATCATACCACAGTGATACATGTGCACCCATGTTCATAGTGGCACAGTTTGTAATAGCTAAAGATTGGAAGCAGCCCAAGTGCCCATCAACTGGAAACTGGATAAAGAAAATGTGTGGGTTTTTTTATAAAATGGAGTACTATTCAGCCATAAAGAATGAAAAACTAGAGTCATTTATAGCTAAATGGATCCATATTGAAGCCATACTCTTAAGAAACCTTTATTTTTAAGACTAAATAACTTTCCATTATATAGTATAAACAGTAATTTCTTGTATTGATGGATGTGTAGGGTTTTTTCCAATCTCTTGACTATCGTGAATAATGCTGTATTGAACAAGGATGAGAGTGCAATTATCTCTCCAGGATTTTAATTTCAATTACTTTGGGCATATACTGAAAAGTTCCATTGCTGGATCACAGATTAGTTTTATTTTCAATATTCTGAAGAACCTTCATAGTATTCTTCATTCAAGTTGTCTGTTTTACAATCTAATAGTGTAAAAGTGTTCCAATTTTCTAACTCTTTCCAACATTACCTTTTATTTTTCTCTTGTTTTGTTTTAACAGTAGCTGTCCTAACAGACATTTGATGATATCTCACATGGTTTTGATTTATGTTTCCCTGGTGATAATAATATTATGTATATTTTCACATAACTGTTCATCATTTGGATGTTTTCTTGGGAGACATGATTATTCAAACCCTAATCCATTTTAATAGGATCACTACACTTTTAGCTACTGGGTTCTGTGAATTTCTTACCTGTTTTTGGAATTAATCCTTCATAGATTTATAGAGTGCGCATTTATCCCCATTCTTTTCACTCTAATCATTTCTTTTGTTTTGCAGAAGCTTTTCAGTTTGTCTAATTTCACTTTTGTTGTTTGTGCCTTTGCTGTTTTATTCAACAAATGTTTTAAAACTAGTCAATGTCAAAACATTTCACCCCATGTTTTCTTCTAGGAGTTTTATAGCTTTAGTTCTTTAAATTTTTTTGAATTGATTTTATTGATGGATGATGTAAGATCAGGTCCAACTTCATTTTTTGCATATGAATATCCATTTTTTCCAAAGGCATGTATTGAGGATTCTATCCTTGACCAATTTTATTGTATGTTCTTGGCACCCTTTGATAAACCAACATGTGTATAGGTTATTTCTGGTATCTTTATTCTGTTCCATTGGTCTGTAGTTTTGTCTTTATACTAGTACCATAATGTTTTATTTATTTAGGTTTGTGCTACTTTCTCAAAATTTTTTGCTTTTCAGGGTCTTTTGTGATTCTATGTGAAATTCCAAATTGATTTTTCTAAAAATATTGGGATTTTAATGGCGATCACATTGAATTTGTGGAAAACTGTGGTCATTTTATCAATATTAACTTTACCAATCCATGATCATGGCATAGCTTTCCAGTTATGTGTATTTTCTTTAATTTCTTTCACATATTTTGTAGTATTCAGTGTACACATTTTTGCCACCTTAGTTTCACTTTAAATCCTGCGATCACAGAATAAGACAACCTCTTTCATCTCACAGCTCTGCTGGCTTGGGGAGGGGCTGATTGAAGTAAAACAAATTGTTCATAAGTTCTTCCTTGCAACTTCTCTTGACTTTGTGCCTCATGGGGGTACTGAAATCTCTTCCCTGTATACTAGACTGTCCCTAAAGTGTTCTGGTTTCTTACTTTATTACTTTGAGATTCCTGTGGAAGTATGAAGACTTGGACTTTGTATGCTACCTTCTTGTTCTTCCTTCCTACCTTTGGTATTTTCATACTTAAATGTGTTTATTATTAAAAATAATAAAACATGAATATTTAATTTGTAAACTTAATTCTTATCTGAATCTTCCAAATACCATTGCCTGCTTATACATTTTTCACTATCAAGTAACATGTTTTACTTTTTGAAGATAAAATATACTTGTTAATGCATTTAATCCAGTTCAGATACAAAAAAGAATGGTTTTCCTTGATTCTGACTATGCTATATAGTCATAGCTCTTTACTTACCTCCCCTTTGGGGGCTAACCATCTACTTAGAGTACTAAATCCAGGACATGTAGCTTCCTTCCTGTATACAAGTGCACATTTTTTTCTTCTATTTTGTAAGCTCCTCTACTCCTCCTCGCCTACCCTTTAAAAAATATCTTCTATTCAACTTCTGAGCAGACCTGAAACAAGGAAAGAAACAGATTTGGTAATTAAATATCTTAACACAGAAAAACTCAGGCCATGGGGTGGGGATTTAGCTCAGTGGTTCCGTCGCTTGCCTTGCAAGCGCAAGGACCAGAGTTCGATCTCTGGTACCAAAAAAAAAAAAAAAAGAAAGAAAAACCCAGGCCTCATGTTTTCATTGGTGAGATCTTCTGAGCATTTAAATAAATAATATTAATACTCCACAAAAACATTGGGAAAATAACACTTTCATACTAATTCTGATATCACTACTACCCAGATATCAAATCCAAAAAATCCATCACAACTAAATTACAAACCAGTATCTCCAATGATGTAGATGCAAAAGTCTTTTAAAAAGTACACACCAAGTACAGCAGTTACGTAAGAATGGAAAAACATAAAACTTCCTGCATTCCTGCTGGAGATCACATGATACAGTCACTGTGAAAACTAATTTGGTGGTGTTCTCAAAAGTTACACATGGATTTACCATATTGTCCTGCAGTCCAACTCTCAGAATGTAACTAAAACAATTAAAAGCAGATGTCCAAATAAGGACTTGTGCAGTAGTATTCACAGCAGCAATATTTATGTGAGGCAAGAAGTAGAAACAACTCAAACATCTGCCACCTGATGAGTGGATAAATAAAAGTGGTTCATACATATCATGGAATACTATCTGGTCATAGATACTATTAGTGATACATGATATAGTAGGGATAAACTTAAAATATGCATATGAAAAAGCCAAATATAAAAAACCCTGCATATTTCATGATTCATGAGAAATGCCCAGAAAGCACATCGGTATTTGTCTGAACCTGGAGTAGAGAATGGAAGGAGATTACAAAGGGCATGGGAAACTCATGGGGAAATATATATATATTATGTATCTGAGCTGCTAAGATTGCTCATCTTTATAAATACACTCAATTTTAATGAATTACATACATACAGAGACTTCATTTTGTGGTACTTAAATGTTATCTTAATAATCTGCATAAAAACAGTCCCCAGGGGATGAGTTTGAGAGGCAGAGATGAAACAACTGTAACAATATACTGATAATTATTAATCCCAAGTTCTGAGTATTAGATATTCTTTATAGTTTTCTGTCCACTTTTGTGTATATTTGAAAGTTTAATAAAACATGACAAAAGGAAAATGGCGGTCAGTAACCCTTTGACTTGGAAATATTCGGAAAAAGATTAGTAGTGCTTGCAGTGGTTTCGCCAACAGTTATAAAAAAAACAGAACTTATCTGTCTCTTCATTTCATTCCCCAAAGATGAGTTTTATATAAAAATATTTAAGAATTAAAAGTGACTCAAGAAGCAAGAGTTCATTGACACTGCATTACAGTATAAGCAAATTAGCTGTGACTTTCCAGAAGCAAAAATGTATATAGAAATTAAACAAAATTTTAAAAGTCAAAGAAGGAGAAAAACAATCCTATCCAGGAACTTTAAAGTTTTCAAGTTTTTATTAATTTTATATCACATAATTATATTTATTTCTTTTTGTTTTCTTTTGCTTTTTTTTGTCCTTCCCTCCACCTACATTTTATCCCCTTGTCCTTTCCTACTTCATTTTTCCCTTTCTTCTCATCTCAGAAAAGTAGCTAGAAATATATTCTTCTTAAAAAAGCAAATTTTAAAGAAAAATATGCATGACAACTACATTTTCTGCATGAGGAAAAAATAGTCACTGTCATGAAAGTTATTCATTGGAATATTTCTTAGAGAAACAAGTGAAATCTATTAAAAATAGAAAACTGGATTCATGTTCATTATCTATCAGCTTATTTTTGTTTCTAGTCTGTGTTTGGATCATCACAACTTGATATTTCTTTACCTAAATTCAATGGTGGAATAGACATATT
Organism: Heterocephalus glaber; assembly: GCF_000247695.1. The sequence continues at coordinate 24,241,068 of NW_004624746.1, read as the reverse complement.
TAGAATGTGGCTTACTTTAATAAAGTGATTTTTCCAAGAAAAACAGGTGACAGATTGTAATGAACTTATGCACTTTTTGATTATGGTACCTCGCATTATTTTTTGTTTGAAAGTGGTTCTACAGTAAAGTATTACACTTGATGATTTGAAAAGACGTATCTGTCAAGTCACCATTATGTATAAATCTCATTTTTATAAGTGTGGAGGAAAAGCTATGAGTATTTGGACAAAATAGTTCCAAACTTGTGTGACACCACTGTTATTAGATTCCTTTTGGTCAAGATGTCCAGCCTTTCTGAGACTCAGCTGACATATTTGGCAATGGTGATGATAATGCTGACTCCTAACGTATTTGTAGATCAAATAAGTTTATATATATATATACGTACACATATATATATATATATCTCCAATGCCCATCATATATATAGTAGGAATTCAATAAGAAGCTATGTGTGCTCATAGTTTGGATACCATTATTTATGATATGTGATATATGCATATATATATATACACATATATGATTAAATTATTCTGGTCAGAAAATGCTAAATCAACAGTGTTATGAGAAAATGTAATAATTGTTTTGGGAAAGTGTAATTTTTTGCATTGTTAAGTAGTTAATAGGAAGCATAGATAACGTTCATTGAGTCCTCATTCTACTGTAGGCACTCTTCTAAATAAAATGATATTTCAGCTAAGAGCTAGATAGTATTATGTTTTCCTTTGTTAAATTTGAAAAGGAACACACAAAGAGGTTAAGTATCTAACCAGGTGTTGTTTAATAAGAGGCATAGATGAAAAATAAACAAAGGCAGTCTGTAATGGTTAAATTATGGGGTTCCTTGCCAACTTTCTCATTCAATGAACTTCAGAAAATTAAATGAGTTAGTTCAGGCAGAGCATATGGGATATTTTCTACTATGTACCAGGTGCTATGCTAAGAATTGTGTCTGCTCAGCCTTATTTAATCTTTATAACTACTTTTAGAAGTAGGTCCTATTATCCCCATTTTATAGAGTAGGAAACAAGATTTCAGGGATAAGAAGGTAACTTCATGAGGACAAAGTCATGGCAAAGATTATTTGCCAAATGAAATGGGTAAGAGACAAATTTTGTATGTATTAATTGAAAAGTTCAAGGTTGCAAAATGTATTCAAAAAGGAATCCTACGGCCGCTTAACAAAATGATCTTCATTGTAGCATATCTCTTCTTACCAACTGATGGAATCCATTGATATACCAAAGGATCCTTAAGGTTTCAGAGTAAAGAATTTTATCCAAAATTATTTTGTCAGGTGTTTCCAAACTGTATTGACCATGAAAATTCTAGAGTTTTTTTTTTTTTTGCTTGTATTATTTTTATTGGCATGACATGGATAAAGTATTTCATGACATGTACTTCAAAATATATTATTTCAATTGAAGTGACAGTCTGTAATGCCATGTTTATAGTCACTCTTACAACATTTAGAATACAGACATGCTGAACAATGATGATATCTTCTACCTTCACATAGGTAAAATAAGAATTTAAAAATCCAATGAATTTCTGAATATTCCATGTTGACTTATCAGTTCTTTTAACTTATCAAATTAAATATTTCTACCCTCATGTTCATTGATACTATATGTATGTGGCTACACTAGGTATTACATAAAACAGTCTGTCTGGATGGTGTTACCAAATGAAATATTATACTCAAATGTATTGGATAATCGCTGAATACTTCTTGAAGGGACATTGATAATTTCAACCTCTGTGTCATTCCTTGTTCTGCTGTATTTAGTATTTTAATACATTTATTTGATTTTGACCTGATAATTACTACTTTCTCAAAAACACAATTATGTGATTGCCATGACTGTGTTTAAATACATCATGTGAATATTTTGCAGTTTAATTACTAAAGAACAATATTATTACTACAATAATTTTAAAAATTATTATTGAATTATTCTTGTCACTTATATACTTGGTGGCAATTTTAAGTTATGTATAAATGCTAATATTCTCAAATTCAAATAATATAAAAATTGCACTCATAAGCCAAATAAAAATGTTACAAAATTAGACATAAGTGAAATGAAAGATAATTAAATATATTAAATGTATAAATAATCAAGGGTGATTTATTTAAAAATTTTATAACTATTACTTGGGTTTATTCATTTATTTATCTGCTGTGTTAGTAATGGTATTAGTAACTATGCTGCAGTAATGAAAGACTCCAAAATCCAAGTGTCTTATAACAACTGATATTAATCCCATACTCATATTAATTGTTTGCAGTAGATATGACCCAAAGAAGTCATCACATTTTCAACATCCCACTGCCTTGGCAGAAGGAAAGGTACAAAAGAGTTTCAATAAATATGCAGTAACTTTTAAAATCCAGTTCAGGTGTGGTGTACTTTATGTCTACCCACATTTAATGCACAAAGCAAGCTCAGTGGAGCCTGAAGGCAGCATTGGGCCCCCATAGGAAATTGTGAAATACAACTTTAATGAATAGGGGATTCCTAAAGCTATTACAGAACCCTGGACTGAATAAAGTAGCTGGATACAATAGTGCAATCTACCATATTTACTTTTTATTATTGTTATTACCCATACCAAACACTCTCATTGCTCTTAAAATATGTTTGGCACTGTTGTAAGAAATGGCAAATGCATAATTATTTGACCTTCATACCACTCCTTTGAGGAAGGTACTACTATCAACTGCAGTTAAAAGATAAGAAAATGCAGATCTGGAGAGGTCACAGAAAGTTACTCAAGATCAGTAAATTTGCAAGTGAAGGAAGTTCTACTTCAACCCAGGCACCCTGGTTCTTGTTTACACCCAGAGACAATCATAGAGGCAATGCATTATAGTAGTAACAGAGAATTTCTCTTTTCTTCTCCATAACTTTTTGTAGTTTTAGAATTTTTAATACATTTTAATTCCTTTTAATTCTAATATTAAAACAAACACCAAAGACCATAAGAACATATACATCCTGTTAAAATCTCTTTGTTAGAATCTCTGAAAACACTTTCAAAGGCATTTGATTCAATATTCTGATTGCATCACACAATCTCCCCTCACGTCCCCAATCTTTTTTTTTCTTGGTACCGCAGATCGAACTCAGGTCCTTCCACTGCTGAGGCAGGTGGGGAACCACTGAGCTAAATCCCCGGCCCCTTGTGTCCCCAGTCTTGCAATATACAAAGTTGCTTTGCCTCCTCACCCCCACAACAAAGGAAGCAATAAGGTTCTTCTTTTCAGTGTTTTGAACTGAATCATTTAACTCAAAACTTTAAGGCCAAGACATTGACAAATCTGTCATCAGATTATTACAGGTCAGGGCCTTACAAAGATTTGAGAAGAATTCACTAAGTATGAATACATCTCTCCTTTTATCAGGCACAATAGATGTCTAAGTCAGTAACAGTTCAAATGGTATTTACCAATCTATATCATTCTTGTTACAGTCATAGAAACAATTTGCAGTTACAAGGAGAGCATCTCTAATATGAAAATCCAAAATTCTCCAAAATCCAAAATTTTTGAGTACTGCCATGAGGCCAAAAATAGACAATTCCACATCTGACTTCGTGTAATGGTTTGCAATCACACAGAACTACTGTGTGCAAACACACAGAACCATTCAGCACCCCCAAAGGACAAAAAACTCTATGAGCCTCTTTCCTTGGTGATAAATCTGTTCCATCCTGCATCTGTATCCCCAGTGAACACACCCACAAAAGGTAATAAAATAGCAAGTGTGCAGGCTAGACCTACCAATGACAGTTTCCTCATGATGCCCCACATGGGGCCAAGACCCACATGAATTACTCATTACATTTTGGCTTATTGTTTGTTCTGTGGCATACAAATATCACTGAAAATGTCAAAAAAAAAAGAGACCTACAGATTCACTTATGAGTAAGAATGATAAGAAATTCAAACTACTGGAGAAACTGGACAGTATCATAAGACTGAAACATCATACAGAAAAGTATGGTCTTAGATTGGCTACCATGTATGACCTAAAGAAACAGAATGATAAACTATTGAGAGTTCTCTGCTGAAAGTGATGAATGGAAGTTAAAGAAAAGGGAAAAATAATACCGCAGAAAACTAAAAATGAAGATCTTAGTTGTGTATTGAAAGACCAGATGCATTAGCACTGCCGGAACACACACCAGTTACTGATATGCTGATTATGAAACAAGCAAAGATCTATCGTGATGAACTGAAAATTGAAAGGAACTGTGAATATTCAATATGCTAGTTGCAGAAATTTAAGAAAAGATACAGCATTAAGTTTTTAAAGATTTATGGCGATAAAGCATATTCTGATCATAAAGCAGCAAAGAAATCCAAGTCGATATTGACATTTTAAAATAGATGAAAAGGCGTAAATATTCATTCATTGATCAATAATGAAATAGCCAAATGGCTCTGAATCTACATGATTGTCTTAATGATGATAGAGCTGACACTGCCAGCACTGCAGAAAAAAAGTGCATATCCATGACATGGTAGAAATGTGTGATAGGCTCATTGAAGGACTAGAGCAGTGTGCACTCATCCCAGAATGAGAAACTGTCAGTATTTAAAATCAAAAGGAGCCTTCCATGTCAAAAGCCATTGTTAACAAGTCAGATGGCTCTGGGAAATATTTGAAAAACCCATCCAATAGAAAGCTCCCTCATCCCATAAGGTCTTCCTGGTCCCTCAAGTGCTTCTCATGTTTCTTCTCACCTAAAAAGTTTAAATGAAGTGCACAGCAATCTTTTAATCAAAATGCAGCCTCACAGGTAGAGACTGACACCTGCTGTTATTTGTCCTGTTGTTTAATGGCACATACAGGTATCCTGGTAATGCTGCCATCCTGCTTAGTTACCATGAAGATGGGGTATTTTTCACTGTGTTAATGAGGTATATGTTAGGATTCTGTCACTGTCACAAACACTTGAGATAATGAACTTATAAAGAGAAGTATACCTTGCCTCATGGTTTTAGAGGTTTTAATCTGTGGTTGATAGGCCCCATTACTCTGAATGTGTTGTGAGGCAACACATCATGGCAGAAGTGTGTAATGGAGCCCAAACCCCTCAGGTCATGGTAAGAAAGCAAAGAGAGGAAAAGCAGAGGATATGGTCCCACAATCCCTTTCAAAGTCTGACCTACAGTGACAAAAAGACATCCCTCTGGGTTCTACCACTTAAAGGTCCCATCACTTCCAGTACCCAAGCTGTGGACCAACAGGTGGCAGATCAAATTGCAGCGGTATGTCATTATTTTTACTCTTAAGTGCTAATACATGAATAATTGTAGAAAATGTTTACTAGTTAGTAGCATATCAAGTCCCAAAAGATGATGAGGACAAACACAGGTTGTGTACAGGTGGCTCGAATAGGGATATCTTTGCTTTCTGTTTCATTGTGAACAAACTTTTGTCTCACATACAAAGTTTTTCAAAATAACATGTAAAATTATCATCACACTATGTGTATACAGTGCATATGAAACATAAATGAATTTCATTCTTGGACTTGGGTTCTATCCAAAAGACATCTTATTTTATAGATGTAAATATTCTGGAATCTGAAAAAAAGGTCTGAAATCCAATGCTTCTGGTCCCAAGAATTTTGGATAAGATATACTCAACCTACATATTTTTCCTAGGAATATTACTATTATCACCCTGATTTAATTTTCTGGAGGTTGAGTAGTAGTATGCAATTTAAATTAAAGCAATTTTACTAGATGATATATTGACTTTATTGTATTTATACTGATGACTCCACATCAAGTGTGATTATTTGCAAATAGTGTCTCAGTCAAATCACAGAAATTTGATCCAGGTGTTCCCTCCAGGAATGGTAATTATTTGCCTACTCTCTGGGGGCATGCTTCACCCATTTAAAAAATCCCTTTAAAGAAGTTCGATAAGTCATCACCATGACATACTTCTATTTTCTAGTCTGTGAAATGGAAGTAAGAAGGCTTACTTAGCTTCTATTATGGATTTTTGCAATGGTATAATATATATATATGTAAGCATACTGTGAATAGTTAAGCACATAAATTTATTGGCACGCTGATACTCATTATAAAATGATTGGTTTTCAATGTTTATTGATTTGCTTATATGTTAAAAATCAATAACTAGATCAATCTCCTGATATGAGAATATATACCAACTGCATTAACAGTTCTGAGCTTCTAAAATTAAAATCCTTTGTCCAATATTCTTAGGGAGACACTGTGATAGAAAAAAGTCCTAGTTATACATGTTCATTTCAGTGGTTGACTTTGCACTCTCATCATATTGCCAATTTCAGGTTTACTTAGGACAATGAATTAAAATTCAGAAGGGTGGATAACTCAGCCATTGCTCACTATACCAACCAATTTTCTCAAAATTTGATTATGCTTGAAATAAATGTATTGAAATAGTAGTCAAGAATCTGGTTGAAGTTGTATATAAAAGGCATTTATATCATAATGAAAGTTCATTTTCTTCTGGGGACCATAGCATACCAAAATACTGGGTGGCATTAAAATATTGTTATTGGCCATAACTCAGGCTTGGATTCACTATTGCATTCCAAATGAACAATCAAGAGGAGGATTGGAGGACAAATGTCAGAGCTAAGCTTAATGAGCACTGAGGAGGGTATTGAACCTGTCACAGAAGCAACATTGGGGCAGACAGGCATTAATCTTTTCAAGGTATCAAAGTCTGGAGTTTTCTTTTCTCCCATTTATAACAAGGTGGGTTCAGGAGAGTATTTAAAAAAGCTTAGCCAGTTGAAGTCTATGTGAACTATTCTTTTTCTTTTACAAGCCATAAAACCATTAAAGCTTTTAAAAAGAGAATTTCTCTGATTTAAATCTTTGACTCTGTACCTGCTTTTCATTTTATAATTTGAAGGTGTGATTCGGTACAGAATGACTGTCAGTACTTAGGTGAAGAGTTAAAACATAACTAATGATAACCTTTAATTATCAAGCCCCTAATACGTTTCACGCATGTGGTATTTGGTGCTTTTAAATTATTCATGTGATTTTTAAAAGATCTCTCAATATCTTCGTTTTCTTTTTGATAAAATAAACTTAGTAATACTTAAAGTTTATGTGACTTTCTTAAGGTCACAGACACTAAGTGGAAAGGATTGGGGTTGATCTTACAAACATAACCATACCATCACCCTACTGAAATTAGCATTTCTTAATGTTGCTTCTTAATAATATCCATTTACGTTGATACCCCCCCCATTTAGTTTACATTGGAATTTGTATACTCTTAAAAAGTAGTTTTCTTAATGTATTTACAACAGAGAGGATTGTGCTTTCTTTCAACTGAACATAAGTCTAATAATGATAGATACCCTGAATTGAAGCCAGAGAGCACATAATCACTGTAAATTCTTCCTCTTGGAAATTAGAGGGGAAAAGCAGAATAAGTCTACAGTGTCTAAATCTATGTTTAGTGGATCCTATTATGTTTCAGATTAGGTGAATAAGGGCATGGCTATGCCCCTGAAGATCAGAAATGTAATACAATGATGTACATTAATGGGAAAAGCATGTTGATACCAGCATGGTAAGATTTTGAAGAGCAACAGTGAGTTGGAATGTCGAGAAAATGATTAAGAGGGCAAAATTAGGCATGATGATGACATATAAAGCTGATACATACCTGCCAGGATTTTGAAGCCTTTCTATTTTCTGCTGGACATAGAGCCAATCAGAGTCTCAATACAACCAAAATTTTAGAGTGGAAGAAAGCAAGTCACGTTCTTCAAGAGCAAGAAAGATTTCTCATCCCAGAGATTTGGAGATATAAGATGACCTGGCAAATTTAGTTAATTTATACTAATCAAGTAGAGTGTCTCATGGTTATAATGAGAAGCCACAACTTACATAAATCTTATTTGTGCACTATAATAAAGATTTAGAATATTTTAAACAAATTATTTTTAATAATTTCATCAACTATCTATCATATAAGAGACTTATTTTAATGTTACAAATTAGGTTATTCAGTTATTTAATGCAGATTACCAAATGTTTATAATCATGATATATCAAGGTGAAATTTCAGTCATAGAGTGCTTCTTTAATTGTACCTGTTAGGACCGGGAATTTAGCTCAGTGGTTCTGCCACCTGAGTTGCAAGTGGAAGGTCCCAAGTTCGATCCCCAGTACCCAAAAAAAAAGAATTTTAAACTATAATTGTACCTGTCAGTTTGACTGTCTCGAGATTAAAATTTATTTCTAGGTGTCTATGAATTTACTTTTAGATACAATCAGCATGTAAATTTGTGACTCAATAAATTAGATGAACTTCCTCAAAGTGTATGACCATCATCTAATCTATTGATAACTGAAATAGGACAAAAAGGAAAGGAAAAATAGGAATTCATCTGTTTTGGGTTCTTGCTAGCTTGCTTCAGCTGGGATTTCTGTCTTCCATTGTCCTTGGACTGGGATTTACATCCTTGATTCCCTTGGTTTGAGGCCTTTGGACTTAGACTGGAAATATATCATGTATTAGTTATTTTCCCATCATTAGGACAATATATTCAACACTTGAAGGTTAAAGGAAGTGAGGTTCCTTTTAGCTCATGATTTCAGGGGGTTTAGTCCATGCATGGTCAGGTGGCTCCAAGGCAGAAAGAGCATGGAGGACAGTTGGTCAGCCTGAGTGCCAATGAGAGACAGAGAGAGAGAGAGAGAGAGAGAGAGAGAGAGGGAGGGAGAGAGAGAGAGAAAGAAAGGAGGAACTGGATAGAAGAATACACCCTTCCAGGTCACACCCTAGTGAACTGCCTCTTCAGAACAGGTCTCACCTCCTAAAGTGCATTCCACTAAGACCTCAATTGTGGATTAGTCCACTGTTGAGTGTGATACCCCCATTATCCTATCCCCTCCCAAAAGTTCCACTTCTGAATACATGAGACTTTTAGGGCATATTTTAGATCTAAACCATCTTGTAGATGGCAGATCTTAGGGCTTCCCAACTTCCAAAAGTGCAAATGCCAATTCTTGATAATAGATCTTTTTCTTGCTACATATATATATATATATATATATATACCATTGGTTTTATTTTTCCAGAGAACTGTGCATAATAAAACCCCTAAATTTAAAAGGTTATTACTGCACTTTTTCTTTTTATTGTTTCTCACATATACTGAGTGATTTTTAAATCTGAAATAAAAAAATATTCAAATTAACATGTATTGATTACAATGTGATATTATCTAATGCTATGAAATATTTGTCAGTAGTTTCTTGTTACTCTTAGATAAAGCTCAATGGTATCGTAGGCCTACCTACAAGATAATGCTGCAATTTCTAATTTCTCCTGCACATCCTACTGCCTACAGACCTGTCTTCAATAGCATTATACTGTCTTCCACAATTTTTTATGAACATATTTTTTATATAATCATTGTTTTGTTTTGTTCTACTTTTCTTTGGTTTTTAGACTATCCATTTCCTTACATCTCCCCACAGACTAAAACTCATATTTCAAAACATGGGTCAGGCCTTATCTTTTTGGGCATACATTTCATGATTTTCACTTCTAGCCCAATGACCACATGTCTACATTGTCCATTCTGTTTCAGTAGAACCTTGTGTAACTCCATAGTATGCTTTTTGCTTGTCTCTATCTCCAACTGTACAGTGAGCTTATTGAATGCCACCCTCTAAGTTGCAGGACCACTGGAATCCTTCTAATAGATGATATAGTGTTCGTAGGCTCATGCAAATTCCATCATCCCATACAGGAAGAAATTAAGGTCCATAAGGACTAAAAGACTATGAGGAATTAAAGTATAATCATCATTTGTAAAGCCAAGAACTACCGGAGACCCTTGCAGTTGGGTTCCAGTATCCTGCCCAGTATACAACACAGGCCTGAGAAATAAAACTAAAAGATAGAACTAAGAGAGAGAAAGTGGGGTGCCAGCACAACCAATGCTGCTGCAGCTGACAAAGGCCCTGGACAGTCCCAGGCACTAAATTTTATTGGCAATCAATTGGGCTAAAGGCAAGCTACATGCAGGCAGTTTCCATGGAAATTAATGTAAACAAGGCTCATAAAGGACAAGACAAAGCATTCTCGAATTAGGAACATAGACAAAATATATGGTTGTAATTAGAATGTTATCCTTCTAGTCAGGGAGTTTCAGTTGTGAGAATGGAATTTGAGTGTAAGTTACTCTGACCTTGGCACATAGGCTTCAGCCAGACTCACTTCTATAAACAAGCCAATTGTGGGGTTAACTCTTTACAGCCTGCTTTGGGGATAATCAATATTGCAGTCCTCTGCAAAGAACAAAAATTATTGGGAAGCAACAACCTCTTCCTCATCTAAATCTGCTGTAAGTATGAAAACAAACAAAAACATCTGATCTGTGGTCATTGCTTCTAAATTGGCTTCTTAAAATGAAACACATCTTTCCCAATGAGCTCACTAGGTAATCTCAAAACAAATCCAGTTTAATATTGCTGCAAAATATGATACTTTATCAAAATACAATAACAAGCTCTATTTTTTGACAATGGAATCACTGCCCCTAAGGACAATCAATTCAGTGAGATAAACCACAAGAATGGGTTGGTTGGCACTACAAAAACAGTATGCTCTATATGACAAAAATTTATATTTTATTCAAAGTTAGTTCAGCCCTGCTCACCTTTGAGTTTTGAGGTGGATATGTGTTTTCAAAATTAGTACATTTGCCTCAGACTCACTGGATTTTTCCTTGGCAAGCACCACAAATTTAGAATGCACAACTTTCACTAGTCTCCTGCATGCTGGTATCAATGAATGTGGGTGCAAAGGTTATGGAACACATGTAAGAAAAAAATGAAAATTCTTTTTGCTTAAATACATGTAGGAACGCTTCTCATAATAACAGGATAATAATCTGCAGAGAATAGATACTAGCTATTTCTTCCAATGACATTGTATCAAATAGCTGTAATTGAGAAGTAGACTAAGAAGCTATACTGCAAACAAGAAGACAGGAGCGATTAAACTCTCTATTTGGACTCAGGAAAGCAACTCAGATAGTGTCCATCTGGAAATGCCCAAGGGTTTGATTTCAATAGGATTGAAGGATTAGGTTTGCTCAGTTGAATCCCAAGCCACCCATATATTATTTCCATCTATACATAGTAAAATTCTGCTTTCCTAGTTTCCATTCTTAACTGGCTGGCTCATTCTACCATCAAGCTATTTCTGTGAAGTCAAGATTGTGACAATCATTTGATAGATACACAAAAACAGGCTTACAGAAGAGTTTACTCCTGGCCACAGAAGTTTTCTTATTTCAGTCTAGTTTGCACTACCCATAATGGACTTTGTAGATGTAATGATGATGGCTTGACTTGCCAATTGTGTGATCGAGTGTAAGCCACCATACTTCCTTGAGCACGAGTCACTTCGATAAATGTAGAAATCATATAACCCAATTGCCTTAAGGATTGTGTAAAATAAGGTCTGACAAAAGCTTTACACAAAGCAGATTAAGTCTCAGTAATTTAAATTTCCTTTTTATTTCAGCTATATACCAGCCAGGGATATTTGCTTGCTATCTTCAATGTACTGGAAAACACAGTACCACACTCACAAAGTTTGTGCAAACTCAAGAATTATTTACCAGTGAGGCACTTTGAAATTTTAAACCTAGATTTCCCCGCGGTAAATAACTTTATGCTAAAGAAAGCTTCAAAATAAATGTGCTAGTACACTTGGCATCTATTTTCTCTGAAGAAAAAACTGTGAAATGTTAACAGTCAACATCTCTTCAAATGTTGAAACATCTACCGAGTATAGTCATACCTAGATCTATCTGGTAGAATTAGATCTCAAAGGGGAATTTGCTTTGCAAATACTCAACAAGAAATATGCAGGTTAAAAATAAACTTATAGTGCACACATGTTTATACTGGCTAATTCAAAATGCCATAAGAATAAATTTAAAGAAGCAGGTAAATTAATTCATTTCCAGCCCAAAGCCAACTTTCAATCTTGTTTTCCCTGGATATTTCTTTCTGAAACTCCTCTGAGATTTCCAGCAGAAGAAAGTCTATTAATTTTCCAGGTACTTGTTGATGCAAAAGCTATCAGGATTATGGGTTGAATATTTCTAGTGTAGGGAAAGTAAGGGATGCAATTAATCTCTGTGAACTAAAATATACCTCTTTTCATTAATCTTTTATTGTAAATGAGCAAAGTAATTGAACTAGTACCACACTGTCAGAATGAATGCAATGCCGGTGGGATATGCTTGAGAGAGCACATACTGATTGAGTATTAAATATCTAACGGCAATAATTTATGGTTCATTACCTCTTTTGGAGTTTCTTAGTTACATAGGTCTTGAATTCTAAGTAGTTAGACTTTTAGTTGAAAACACCTTTCAAATGCTAAAAACAGCAATTGCACACAACCCACAGACAATCTCTTTAATTTGAGCTGTATCAAACTTAGTTGAACAAAATTCCAAGACTATTTGCAAACAGAGTTCATTGTTTTAAAGACAGAAAGATGTCATCTTGCTCCAAAATACCCTGCTATGGTGCATTTATGTGAAGGCTGGTTGACACAGACACAGAATTGTGCATAGGGCTATCATCTCAGCAGAGATCCTGAAACTTCCTCCATATTATGTTAATCCCCATCCAGCTCTCTGGTGGTTCAGAGATCTCCGCTTTTGGTTTCAACTGACACTAGCTTCCTTAATTATATTCTGCCATCCCCCATGGCAGTTTTGTGGTACATGGAAATAGAAGCTTTTTTCCTCCTGTTAACAAAATACGATCGACCTGAAGCAATGTTTATAGAAATACGTGTTTTGGACTTGAAGATTGGGTCTATACAGACCTCATGCAGTTTAAAAACAAATACTGTTAAAAGAAAGCAATATGAACCCTATATCCATGGCTAAGAGGTACGATAACTATTTATTCACTTGTTGGGTTTTAAACAAATTCCTTTATTCCAGTTTTACCTCAACGTCCTGAGGAGCAGTTAATATTTGAGTTGAACTCTATTTTTTTTTTTACAGAGCAAATACATGTTTTCTTGGGTTCATAGTATCTGAGCAACATGCAACATGTTTCTGAAATACAACTTCAAATGAAGACTACAGACTTTGGAAATGATTTGGATGTAAGTGCATAGCCATGTATGAACATGCTTACAAACTTTTTTTTGTTACCATATATAAGATATATACTGACATACAGTCAACCTTCTCTAACCATGGATTTTCCATTTGTGAATCAACCAACCCCGGATAACATAGTTTCTATACTGAAGATGCAGAGAATTTTACTTTTCATAACTCCCTAAATAATACATTATAACAACTAGCAATATAGATTTTGCATTTTATTAGTTGTTAGTTATTACAAGTAATCTAGAGATGACTTAAAGTACATATATTTTGTTGCAAATATTAGATAATTTTATAGAAAGGAGGTGATCATTCTCAGATTTCGCTATCCACAGGGGTCCCAGAACGGCTGCCTTTGAATACCCAGGGATAATACTGTGTGCGTGTGTCACTGTGGTAACCAGAATAATGGCCTTCCAGAATTCCCATTCCTTAATCTTCCTTTAAACCCATGAATACTTGACATTACAAAAGGAACTCTTAAGATATCATTAAGATTAAAGAATTTGAAATGGTGAGCTTATCTTGGATTATCCAGATATACTAGGTCAAATTATATAAACACTGAAAAAGAAGGACTTGCTAGTTGTATTGGCAAATCATATAGATGGCAGCAGGAGGAAACTTTGACTCACCATTGCAGATGAAGGGCAAAAACTTAGCATGCGTGTGGGCTCTGGAAGGTGAGTATGGCAATGGTGTGGACTCCACCCTAGAGCTCCAGGAAAGGAACACAGCCCTGTGGACACCTTTATTTTAACCCAAGGAGGTCCATGTCAGACTTTTGATCTACTAAATGTGTGTGCAGTTTTAACTGTGTAGTTATTATTTTTAGAGTAGCAGTCAAAAAATGAATAAATTGTATAAATATAAGTGTATATGTTTCCTCTCATCTACACAGGTTACCTCTATAAATAGGCATAATTGGGAGCATTCATTTCTGAGGAATAAGTGTTGTGTGGCAAGAAACAGATGTGCCTGAATGATTTGACATTGTATATTGTACTTTCAGATGTTGAAACATCTAAACTTGTCTATTTGAAACATAAATATAAATAATTTAAAATAAGTACATTCCATATATTTCCTTCCTGTGCTATGAAAAGTATGGCTTATATTAAATTGGTGTGATAAGTCATCAAGCTCTTCTATAATTTTGTAGAATTTTGTGGGAAACAAAATTGAATGTTGGCTAATCAGAGTACGTGTTTTGCTGAGTTATGGGATATAAATTTTAAAAAGCTTACTTTTAAATTTTGTTTGTATTTTCTTATGAATCATTTCTTTTTTCTAGAGCAACTTCTAGATGATCTTCTATGTATGGCTGATAAATTTCAAGGTGAATTAATTCCCTAGCATTTATTCAGTCATTTAACATTTACAAATATCCATCAGTGATAGGATTGTAGACTCAGACATGAATTTGAAATAGGCTTTGTTGTCAACAAGGGTCTCAAATACAGAATCTTAAATAAATAATTACAGCAAGATTTGGAAAATGTCATAGAAGAAACATGGGACCACTGAAGAATCTAGAAGCACCACCTTGGCAGAAAAATGATGACATAAAATATCTGCTGAAAATCAAAACCTTTATGAAAATTACTAAAAAAATAAACAAACTCTTCTTTAAAATTTTTTATAATCATTTGCTGTAAAACTGCTGTGATAAATATAAAGTTTTCTAATGATTACAAAGAAAACAGACCTCTTAGATTAGTGAAGTGTACACGTGGCTTCCTGAGCTGCAAGAGGCCATTTGTTCTCTAGGATCCATCATAATAAAATATTCCAATTTGCCCCATCTCTCATTGTCAAAGTCTTCTTATACCTATTAAAACCAAACAGACAAAAGTATTAATAGCTAAGTCAGGCCATTTTACTTACAAAAAGGTAGATTTGCTCTTGAGTAGAATAATAAATGCTGACATGCCACCAAAACACACTCAGAGAGTCAAGTTGTAGGTGTGGTCCAAAATATTTTCTTATATTCAATGTCTCTAATAATTGGATATGCACTGACAACACATTAAAAACAATAAAAAAGATGTCTTTGGTTACAGACACTTTGATCCAAAAGAGGACTGAGACTAACCATGAATTAGTCATAAAAACAAGTTCTGGTTCCTGCAGCCCAAATCTAAACCTACTCTATGCTCAGGTGGCTACGTGATGTTGGTTGACCTCATTTGGCCTTTGGGATAGTAGAAGAGGTGAGATGATTTCCCCAATGCAGACAGACTTAGACATAGAGATTTGCTATGTAACACTGTTATTTTAAAATTAAAAATGCCAACTTTTTAAAATCTCCTTTTTGGAACCTATTTTTCTGGAGATTTGAACATGTATTTATAGTGCAAGTAAAATCAGAAGTTCTTTCTTCTCTTTCTTCAATTTTCGGGTATTTCTGGAGAGAGTACATTTGGCTCTGAATTATACAGATAAGAATGAATCAGTTCTCTTTCTCTCTCTCCATTTTTTTGCAGCAATTGCCCCCAAAGGACTGGGAAACACTTGTTTTCTGTTCTTCCTTTTAGCTTCCAGACTTCATGTTCTAATTGGGTAGGAAGACTTGTTTTCTAATTATACCTGATATAAAATTGGCTTCCCTTCAGCTGTTAGGATTCCCCTCCCTCGGACTTCATGAGATATTTATTTGTGAGGATGAAGCAACGATAAATGATTAATCTGTGTACAAGCTTCACACAGACATTTACTTGATAAAAACATTTGTTGACCCTCTATTGTTTACAAGGTCCATTGTTGAAAGTTAGATTGCTGGATGTTGATTGGCTTAAAAAAACACTAAAGAGGGCCGGGATTTAGCTCAGTGGTTTCGCCACCACCTGCTGCGCAAGCGCAAGGACCCAAGTTTGATCCCCGGTACCAAACAAAACAAAAAAACCACTAAGGTGACTCCGACCTGAGATCAACTCCCTCCTCTCTCTATTTTGTCTTTCTATAAAAAACAGAGAAAAGGAGAGAGCTGACTTCTACCCAGGCTTTTGAGAGCGTGTATATCATTTTGAAAACTACCTAGAAATAGGTAAAAGTCTGTACGTATTAAATACTTTATCTAGAATGAGTGTTGTGGGGTTTAGGATGAAGAAGGGAGTATCTTCATAAAGTACAAGGTCAATGGCTTTTCAGGGCCTCATTTGTCCTCTAATTATGAGAGATAAAGAAGTCTTAATAAACATGAAAGTAAATTTTAAAATTCATCTGTTTATCCCTTCAGCCATAATGGCTAAGGAAGTGCTTGTGGATGATTTTGAAAGGTCAGTTCATGATATTTTCATGCTGGTATGTAGCATGTAGTAATGGGTTTCTGATTCTATTTAACACAGAGTGACCTTGTCTATTGATTTAATGAGGACATCACACATGCTGTACTTTCCTATTTAGCAAAAGTTTTTGCCTTGAAGGTGTACCAAAGGAGCACATTGCCACAAGAAATTGGGTCCAGCACAGCTATATGGCAGAGAAAAGGCCACAACCATTAAACAGACGACTTTCAGTGTTTCAGGCAAGGTGTATCGAAAGGCACTTGGGGAAAAGGCAGAGGGGGAGAGCCACTGAGCAGCCTTGTGTCTAGTAAGTAGTGGCCCTGATTCCTCTAGTCCCTCTACAGTGCCTAGTATCTGACACTCATTCAAAATCCTGGAAAGCATTTCACAGTGACCTTAAATGAAAATCAAAGAAAGCAAAAAAAAAAAAAAGTTGACTACTCACATAATTATAAAAAGACCTGCTTCATCTACGCTTTATGTGCCCATATGGCTGGATGTTCAATGGATTTCAGTAGTCATTGCCCTCCTAATATGCACTCTTAATTAGGTAATGGGAACAGTCTCGAATTGTGACAACAGAATTTTCTAACTCATGAAGATTAAACCACACTAACTTTGTTAAGTATTGGGATTCTAGCTGGCCCCTAAGGTATACTGTGGTCTGCAGCCAGAGGAATCCGTGCCTTTCTGATCCATGATCTAAGTTTTGGGGGCTGGAGATACAGTCTCTGGGAAAGGTCTTTCAGAACTCAAGATACAATTTTCATGGTCTTTTTAAAATAATTAGACATTTGAATGCACATATGGGATCCATATGGGTTTACACATCTACACGCACATTTGTAGGGTTAAAAAGGGGCTCAGCCTCTAACCCAGCACAATGCACAACAATATGACAGCACGGTACTCATCTGTGTTCCTTTTTCTCCAGCTTTTGAGAAGGCTTTTTACTAAAAGGCATATTAGAGGTGAAATGAACTTTAGAATTCAGCTAACCAGTACTTCAATTTGTATGTAGGAAGACTAAAGGCAAGATAAAAAATGAATTAGTGTCAGAACTAAGAACTAATCATCCACTTTTAATTTTTCAAATTTTCTATTATTGTGTTTATAGTACACAATGTTTATATTCCTTACATGGAGTAGGTACATGTATATAAAATATCATAATCTCCCTCCCCTTCCTCCCTCTCCTCTCCCTCTCGATCCTCCCCTTTGAGAAACATCTATCTCCCTACATCCTATTATTTATCTTTTATTTTGCTCTTTATTTATAATTTGGATTATTTCTTATAAGAGAAAGATGTGATATATTTACATGTCTCATTTATTTCACATAATATTATGGTTTCAAGGTGCATCCATTTTCCCAAAAATAATACAAGTTTATCTTTATGGCAGAGCAGTATTCCATTGTGTATAAATAATATATTTTCTTTATGCATTCATCTGTTAATGGACATATAGGCTGTGTCTGAGACTCAGCTGTTATGAATTGTGCTGCTATAATAATGGGTAGCTATGCATGTATCACTGTAATATGACATCTTTAACTCTTTGGGGAAGATATCTAGAAGGGGAACAGCTGGGCCAAATGGAATTTCTTTCTTCAGTTTTGTGAGGAATCTTCATACTGATTTCCACAGTGGTTGTACTGGATTCCATTCCCACCAACATTGCAGAATGTTTCCTCCCCTCACCCCACCCTGCAGCCTTGTCATCACTGGTCATAGTTTGACTGCTTGATGATGGCCATTCTTTCAGCGGTAAGATGGAATCTCAGTGTTGCTTTAACTTGCATTTCTGTAATGGCTATGCTACTTCCCGGCAATATCTGAGGTTCTGCCACCCAGTCACCAGCACTCTTCCATGGGTTATATTTAAGATTTGAGAATAAAAGCCACCAGGAAAAACCCCGATGATAAAAGATAATACTATTTTTTCTTACTTTATTTAAATGTATCAGTTATTTAATTAGCTTCTTAGCAAAAATTAGAGATCATAAATTTTTCAGGATAAACTCCTTAGTTAAAGCAGAACTGCATCAGACATAGCTCTGCAACTGAGGAATACTTTTGATTTTTGGTAAAATTTAGAAGTCCAGACCTTCTGAATAAACCTTCTGCAGCTCTGTAAATTCTTTATAATCCTCCCTGTATTACTCTTTCTCTGTGTTGGCATTCTTACCTTTCTGGAGTAGGGACTCTTCTGCTTCTTCTTCAAGTTAGCATCACTGAGATGTTTTGTGATTTTCACATTGTTAATGTCAATTTGGGGAAGGTAGTGATGACAAATTTCTGGTGTGTTCTACATAGAAGAACTCAGCTGAGTGACAGAGGTGCAGTTACATGTAGCAAGCCGTGTTCAACTGCTTTGGGAAAACCACTCTCTGGGGTTTATGAAGCCCAGCTATGATGACCAGGGTGATGCCAGGAGTGATGCTAGCTCAGTTTTCCCACATGCTGGTTGAAGGGTTTTTGTTGCAGTACAATAGCTTTCGAGGCACGACTTTAGTAGAATAAGATCTAAATACAGCGTGACCCTTCTTCTGCCAGGGACTGCAGTTCTTGTTATCACTCACTTGTTTTGGGACAGCAGCAAGAACCTTTTCCTTTGCTTTTCAATCTTGAGTTGAGCAGCTGAGTACTTCCTCTGGCACTCCTTCTGGAGTACTTAGCAGATCGGGGGCACATGACAGTTCCTTTGATGAGGACAGGGTTTGGCTGCATCCGGGCTTCCCCTTTTCGATGTTTTTAACCTTGAGTCATCCTCTTAACCTTGCCACTGGCATGAGCCCTCTTGGTTTCAGTTTTCTTCTCCTCAGTACCTGGCTTCTCAGCTTTTCCCCTGCTATCTTGCAAGATGGCAAAGAGCAATGATTTTTCTAAAATGCACACAATTACTGTGAGCCAATAACAATGCTATGTACCTGTTCACAAATTCATAGCATAGTTTGAGCACTGCTATAACCTATGACTGTGAGATATAAAGAGACCTGAAAAGATAGGACAATAAATTTTAAGACCAATTTATTTATTCCTTCAATCAGTATGGAGAAGGAAGTGACTTTTGGATATTTTTTGAACTGCAAGTACATGTTAGTTTCATGCCAGTATGTGACATATGGAATAGAGGCGAACACTATTCAAGGCACTTTTTGTTATCCGATAAGCCAAAAAATATCTCTACCTTTGTGAATCTACATTCCACAAAGAGAAGATAGAAAACACAGAGTATGTAAATTACACAACATTTTGGAAAATGCTAAGTGCTGCAATTTAAAAAAATAGAAACCAGAATGGAGTGAAGGAGATGGAATACATGGCTGTGTGAGGAAGGGGATAAGGAAGGAAGATTAGTATTTTGAATAGTAAGGTTAGTGTTAACTCTCTAAGGAGGAGACATGATACATTTAAATGCTCAGCATAATCCTTTAAGGATGCATTTTAAAATGTCTTGTTAATAACTTTTAAAAATCAATTCAATTCATATATTACACACATAAAATATGCATAGCTCAATGAATTCACACAAAGTGTGAAGACCTGCTAAAATCTCTAATTTTAGATGATGAACCCGATTCAAAGAGAAGAATAAGCTAAGGATCACACCACCACCAAAGACAGTCATTAGAGTTTAGCATCTGGCAATGAAGAAAGGCCCAGATACATGGCTAAATCAGTAAATAATAAGCTAAGGATCAACTACTGACAAAAGCCAACCCCAAACACGAGCTCACCTGACTTGAGAACCTTAGCACATTCTTATTGGTTCAAGGTCTCTCAAGGAAGAGCACAGTGGCTGACTGCAGACTCTGGAAAACTGGAAAGGAAAAGAGATACAGAGATGAAATACGGAGTAGTTGGACTCTTAACTGAACAGAGACAGTTCAGCTTCTTGATTAACAGTGGAAGGGAATTTATAAGCAACTTTCTGGGGCATCTTTGTAGAGACATAGGATGCTGCTATGTCTCAGAGTTACCACGGAGTGGCAGTGTTCTAGAGTTTAACTAAAGTTAGCAACTGCTTTCAAAAATTCCCAATTCAGCCCTTTTAAAGAACCTAATTTAAAACAAAACAAAACAAAACAGTTCATACATTTGTGCACAGAAAAACATGTTTGTGTGAAATTTACTTTTGCATGAAAAATATCACGAGCATAAACATACAGCCAATACAACAGTCTCTATTGTTTATGCATTAGATATTTCATTGTAAGGAATAAAATGCAATAATTGCATAACATTTACAAATAAACTATACCGTGGACTTCTTTTATTTGGCTATTCCAGGGAACCTGGTGGCAAATCAATATTTTTACTATGGAGAAATAGAAGGACTACATTTAAGACAAAGACAAAACTGTCTGAAGACACTGAAAATACCTAGGATTTGAGAGGTAAAGATCTAGGAGAGGAGGAAAGGTCCCAAAGATCATATTTACATTTAGATTATTTACACTGGCCAAGTGGTCACTGGAAGGCATTTTTCTTATTCATTAGCTGTACTGTACAGAAGGATAGGAAACCAAGCCAAGAGCAACTGAAACGTCAGCGTGTCTTGTGGTGATCTCAGTGTATTGGAAATACATCATTGGGGTTTAGTATCTGTTAATAAAGAGGAGACCAGATGCACACCTAAAGAATTGGAGCAAACCAATGATTAACAGGCACGTTTTCTTTTTAAGTCTGAAATTCTGCCTGAAGTCTACTCAGTCCCTCATTAGACTGTATTGATTTGCCCTTACTTGCCAGAGGATAATCGAATCCTCCTGGAGAATGACAGCATCATTCAAAGCCTCTACAGTATTTTAAACATAATGTCTGACATTCACTCAAAACTGATGAGGCTTATCACAAACAGGACCAAGATGAAAGGGGAGGACGGGCCTTTATTTGAACCATTAATGAATTAATCATATAAACTTTAAAATAAGATTAAAAATGGATTGAAGAGAAGAAAAGGATAAGATGGAGAGTTCAACAAAGGACTAGAACTTTTAAATAATAAGGAATCAACTTGAAAATCTAGAGATAAAGCAAGTGATCACTAAAAGGAAGTCATCATTAAAAATGATGACCACTACAATAAAAATCAATGAAACAGAATATCTGACCCGAATGAAGAGAGAAGTGAATTACAATAGCACTAATAAAAATTATATAAACTTTACAGAGAATACACAAAAGGAAAACAATAAGAACTAAAGCAGAAATACGTAAGACACCTATGCTACATGGTGAAAGGGCCATTTGGGGTGGGTGAAAAAATGGGATCAGAATTTTATTCGAAGAAGTAAAGTCCAAGATCTTATCACAAACTGATTAGAGATGTCACCTTATAGATTCAAGAAACTCAGAACATAACTGAGCTAAACATGAGAAGAATCATTCCTTGTCACACTGTAGTTAAACATCTAATCACCAAGGACAAAAAGGAAATCTTAAAGCCAGTCAAGGGTAGGCAAACAGAGAGATCTATAGAGTGACATTAAAAGTGTCATTTGGTGTCTGGTGCAAAAAATAAAAGCCACTGAACAATGAGATGCTACTTTTTTAGTGTGGGAGGAAAATAACTGGCAAAGTAGAATTGCATACACAATAAATTCTTTTTTTTTCCCCATTAAATTTACTAGTACATTTGAGGTATAAAATACAGTTACATTCATCATTGAGATCTTGTACCATTACATGAGTATCTTGGTTCTTATTTTTTTCCCCCATTCCCCTGCTCTCCCTTCATCCCCTTCACCTTTCCCTATTTGCAAAGACTTTGCTTCCATTTTTTTCCTTTTCTCATATTTTTTCTTTTCCCTTTTTTCCTTTTCCCTACCCCTCCCACTTCCCCTGCTCCTTTAGGCCTTTCTTCCTATTATGCAATATCAATTATACATTTTTTAAATTACAATATCAAGATCTAGGAGACACTACCACAGATTTTACAGAATTTAAAAGGATATAGAAAGCGTATTACAAAAATCTTTTTTGAAAGAAATTTGACAACTTCTGAGACATACCTTGGAGGATAAATTAATGAAACTAACTCTGGAGGAAATATAAAATTTGAATATCACCTATTAAAGAAAGTATATTCCTAGCTTGAAAACCTACCTATATGAAAACAGCAGGCTCATATACATTTCACCTGATAAATTATATCAAAAAATTAAAGCAGAAAAAGGAAGGCACACTTCTCCCTTCATTTTAGGAAATCAACATTGTGCTAATACTAACACTAGACAAGATAATAGAAGAAATAAGTATGAACATAGATAGAAAAAAACAAACTATTAGAAGTCAGATCTGGCAGGATGTAAAAAGTGGTTTTGTTATAGGGATGGCAGTGTTGGTTCAGCATTGGAAGATCCACACCCAAAAGTCATCATTTTAACAGAGGAAAGGATAAAGCCATATGATCCTGTCACTAATTGGAGAAAAAGTTTTGGACTAAATTCTACAGCTGTTCATGGTTAAAGCTATCAGGAGACTAGAAGTAGGACAGAAACTTCTCAACAGATTAAAGACATGTACTCCATACTTCCAGCAAGAACGCCTTATATGAATGGAGAAGATATAATGCTTTCTCCTTAAGGTGGGGAACAAGGGCAGATATGTTTATTCTCTATCTGTCCATTAAACTTTGAAACCTAGTCCCCACCAAAATAGTCTGGCAATAAAATGACACAATTAAGATAGGATTGGCAAGGGAGAAGTAAAATCTTTATACGTAGATGAAATGATCACATACAGAGAAAATACTAAGAAATATCAAGGAGCCCCTAGAACTTGTATTTGAATTTAGCAGGATTAGAAAACACAAGGTATATAAAAAGAATCATGTCTGTGTATATGTGCTGTAAATGAAGAATTGGATATTGAAATTTAAAAGTTATGTAGGAATACAAAAGACCTAGAAAAGTAAAAAAAAAAAAAATGGACAAAAAACATTGTTGGAAGACGTTTAGTACCTAATTTTAAGACTTCTTCTAAAGCTA
This sequence comes from Heterocephalus glaber, assembly GCF_000247695.1. The sequence continues at coordinate 24,217,583 of NW_004624746.1, read as the reverse complement.
CAGTAATCAAGGCAGTGTTGGTGTAAGGAAAGACA
>NW_004624746.1:24128583-24215863 GCF_000247695.1 Heterocephalus glaber | reverse complement strand
GCCATTTCAGAGAGTCCAAGTGGTTGAGTATCAGATTGTTCCATCACGTTTCCCTTTGGGGTTGCTGTAGGTGATCTGGAAGTCTGTTTTTGAGGCTTTTTTACGTGTCTTCTCATTTCTACGGGGGGGGTGCTTCTGGCGCCCACACGGCTCACCTTCTCTGCCCTAGGAGCATGGGATGGCGGCGGGGGAGCTTCCTTCCAGGTGCTGGGAACAGCTCAGCTTCAACACAATAAATTCTTTAAAACATAAAGGAAAAATAAAAACATTTGCTAACATGCACAAACATATATATATATATATATATATATACACACACACACACATACATGTACATGTACATATACATATATATTTAGAAAACAAACACTGATTTACTAAAGGTAGTTTTTCAGCCAAATGGGGTGCATAGAGAGATACAGGAAGAGGAGAAAGAGCAGAAAAAGTAAATGTATAGCAAAATCTACATGAACAGCAACTATAAAATTAATTTGGTGAATTTTAGAATTAAATTATAGGATAACAACCTAAACTAAGAATGAGTTCTAGGGAGATGAAATGTTAGAAGTTTCTATCATTATATTGGAAATGATAAATGTATACATTTGTTTTAGCCTCTAGTATGTCAGAATGAAACAAGTCTAAAATTATAAAATTCTGTAACTACAAAACTTAAAAAGGACATAAATTAATTAAAAACAATTGATTAATCAAACAGAGGGCAGGACAGGAAAGCATAAAAGAACAAAGTGCGTAAGAGACAACTATTGAGTGAGAGAAGAATTCAAAATGGAAACTTAGAAAATACTTTGAAATTCAAGAATAATTAAAATTGTCATATCAAAAGTTATATGATGCAAATAAAGATAGCATAAAGGAAATTACATAAAGTAAGTGTATATATTTAAAAGGAATAGAGGCTGACTACTCATGTAGCTTCCGAATCAAGAAACTAGAAAATACAAGTAATCAAGCCTAAAATACAAAATGCAGAAGTCAATTGAAGAACATCAATAAAGTCAATTGTAGAAACAAATGAAGAACATCGCCAAAAATTCCACAGGTATTGGAAAGATAAGCAGATGTTACACTCAAACATACAATAAATTTAACGCATTAGAATAAATTAGATTATATTGACAAATTCTTTGAAAAATACAATTGATCAAACCTATCAAGAGAAGAAATAGTTCTATTAAATTACATACGTTACATATTAAATAGTACTTTAAAAATATTATCTTGTAGTAGTTAAATATAAACTGTTTCCGGTAAATAAAACTGCACTCAAAGCCTTTTACTGATTCACCAAAACATTAGGAAAAAAGCAAAACTCATATACAGACTTTTCCAGAGAACAGAAATTGAAGTAACACATTATACCATGACATATGAGGTCAATGTGTATTTGTTATCAAAGCAAGAGTAAAAATGACATAGAAATCCCATGCAAATTACTTTGTACAAACAGATGTGAAGTAACTGTAACGACTGCAGCAAAATATTAGCAACACAACCAAAAACCAACCACCCACACAACTTTCACCCGTAGTAAAGAATAAAATTGCAGTACAAGAAGATACATGCAATTCAACTTTTTAAAATTGGCAAAGACTTCAGTGGACAATTTTCCAAGAAGAATATCTAAATCCTCCAAAATATTTGAAAAGGGGCTCATTAACCTCAATCGCATAATACTACATGTCAACAAGAATAAAGTAGAAAAACAAAACAAAACCTGGAAGACAATGAAGTGCGGGTGAAGAGGTAAAATGCCAGAACTTTCATACAGTATAGGTGGAAATGTAAATTGGTCCAACTACCTTAGCAAACCCTTTGATATTTATTGAGTTGAATATTTACATCCATTGTGGCCAAGTTGTTCTTTTAGGACTACAACAAATACAAATGTGAGTATATATATATATATATATATATATATGTATACCACAAGTTATTAAAACTTAATGTAGCAGTGCCATTCACAGAACCTACAAATTGGAAATTCCCAAAATTGCCTCTCAGCAGTAGAATATATTGGTTGGGAATGGTTACATACCAGAAAGCAGCATGATAAACTAAATGAACAAACTGCTAATGTCTAAAACAATAAAAATGAATCTGATAACCAAAACTCAGGAAAATTAGCCAAGATCAGAAGATCATAAACTGCATATATCCGTAGTATCAAGTTCAACATCAAGCCAAAATAATCTATGGTGTAAGGTAGTCAGAAAGTTGTTGGTGATGTTGTGGAAGATGATGAGTGGCAAATACGTTCTCATTTTGTAGCAACTCAGGCATTTTACCTTTGTGAAAAATTTTTCATGGTATACCCCTCTGATTTTTTTCACTTTTTGAACTTTTGCTTGACCTTAGTAACTGGGTTAGCTTTTAAATTATAATCAGAGTGGTGTCTCATTATAGGTTCATTTGTTCATGTTTGAGCTAGTAGTCATTGTTGCACAGGGTGAGGTACACAAGATTTAGCTCACAGATGAGCCCTTCTCAGAAGCAGTTTCTGAAAGCAGATTGCCTTGATCTGGACACTAACTCCTTCAATTATTATACTTATGACCACAGACAAAGTACTTAACCTTCCTCAGACTCAGTTACTGTAAAATTGGCAAACTAATAAATCCTCATAGGGTAGTTTGGGACCAAATGAAATGAACTTGCCAAGGACTTCAGTTAGTATAAGTACTCCATAAACACTGAATATTATTAATTACTGAAAAACAGACTCTGGCCTTAGTTTTGCCACTATAATAGTTAAATGACCTTCATTAAGTCATAATATGAGCTATTATAAGCTTATACATTTAGTAATGATTTACAAAATTTAAAGAATTTCTCATGATTAAATTTGTTATATAAGAAAATGCTTTATCATCTGTAAAACTATAAAATGAAAAGTATTACACTAAGATATATTTAATATAAAAATCAATAAAAATATAACACAAATATAAAAAAGAAATAAATTGATCTGATATCAGTAAATGTATATAACTGTCAGTGTTTTCTGATAAAGCCTGTGATATCTCACATAAAAAATTAGCATAAAATCTAGAAAAAGCTAGAAAACATTGGAAAATAAAGCAAAAGGGTGATATAATGACAAGAACAACAAAAGAGGTCACCATGAAATTACAAGATGGTGAAATTTACTGCTTGTGTTTAATGAGCACCTGAAATAGGATTGAAGGAGAAAGAAGCTAGAGCTTTGGTTCCAGTGTTACGATTCTTTTTTCTTTCACTTCCTGTTTTAATGACTGCAATTCAGATATTAAAAATACCATCAAATATATGAGTAAGATGGATGCATATGCTAACTGAGAAAGCAGCGTTGGTACTTTCCGTGATTTTCAATTGTCAGTGACAGCACAAGATTCCATAATGCAGGGGGAATTGAGCTTTATCCTGGTACATACAAAGCCAGTCTGTTCTATGGTCTCATTTATTTTAACTGATATTTACTTGGCAAATGCTAATCTCCAGGGTGTATCCAGTATGACTATAAAATAAAAAATTAAAATAATTCAGATAACCTGCTTTTTTGTTTTCTTCTTTTAAAAAACTATGAAATTATAGATGTATGCACAACTCCCCTATAAATTATCTGTCCCCAAGCTAAGATATATTGCTTTTTTATTCGACACTCTATGAGTGAGATTGATTATAAATACCTGCCTGAAACTGAGAGATAGTATGATAGAATGAACAAACTTTGCATGCTATTTTCAATCATTACACATCAATTCAGTGGAAGAAATACTGAGATACTACATACTATATGCAAACACTAGTGAGTCATAGATATTAAGAAAGCAATCCCTAAGATGTTCAGGAAATAGAAAACCGTAAAACAAGTAAAAAAAAATACACAAGAGTTATTTTATGATAATAACAGAAAGAACCGTCAGTATAGCAAGATCCTTTGTTGCCAAATGAGATGAGAATATCAGTAAAACTGCTGAAGGATTCAATTTTGTGTATAAACCCCAAAAGCATTTCAAAAATTTAACTTTAAAAAAAAGTTATTTTTCCTGAAACACTTAATTAGAAAGGATTTTTGTTACAAATGTAGTGGTCATTACATATTAAACATTGAAAGATTTGGAAATATCTGATGTTAGTATTTTCTTTTTAATAGTATCATGGAAAGAATACAGGGTAATTTTCAAAATTTATATATTCATGAGTGTACAAAGTGCATGATTTCTGATGACTAGAGCTTACATTAACATACTATTTTATATCCCATATGTATGATATATAATATAGATTGCATTTAAATTATAAGGATATAGATATCTGTAGCACTATCATTCTAGTTGATTGATATATGAGTTTATTGAGCCCTCTATTGATAACTATATATATTTCAGTAATTTATACTGCCTGTTTATTTGGCTCTTGTGATTTCTATAGTCATTTTAATGTCTAGTATGAAAATGAATAATAAACCAGTAGTAAAGATTAATGTCTTTTAGCTTGTTAGGAGACATGAAAGAAATATTTATTTTATTTGGGCTTTAGATGTCTGATTTATTTAAAGTTATATTAATTTGAAATTGGAAGACATGATTTAAGGGCCTTTCACTTGGGACAGACAATTAATTTAAAGATAACATATTCTTTTAATAAGGATATGTTTCAATTATTTGTAGTGTTTATTAATTGTGTAGTATTTCTTACATAGCTGATGTGAGGATACATAAGAACATATACAATAAAGTCAAACATATAAGTTAAAAAGTCATATAAGAAATGAAGAATGAAGGTAAAGCTGAAGGAAAATAAGATTTTTAAGAATGTATGTCATAGTATACACTGAGACACAAATTTGACTTTTAGTTTCTTTGAAGCCAAAGCATCAAAAAACACAATCAGCACAGAATACCTCCTGAAAGGTATACCTACATTGAGACATTTTTCAAGCTAACAGAAAGAAAACAAATATTGACAGAACACTGTTCACGCACATACAGACACACATATGAACAGTAAAAAAATCAGAAAATCTTCTCTAAGGAACTGGAAATTTAGTTTGCCCTCCTTCTGTAAGTTACCAGTTCTAATGTATATGGTCATTTATTCATCTAACCTTGAAGAGTTTGGCTGCATTCAGATTAAATGAGCAACTAAGACCAGTTTAGAAGGACAACCTCAAAAATAATTCTCTTCAAGGAAGGTTTTTGCAAAGATTAAATGTAAATGAAAAAATTTCTGACCTGAGCACGGTGGCACACACAGTCACTGCCATTCAGGAGGCTGAAGCAGGAAGTCACAAACTGAGTCCACCTTGGGTAACTCTGCAAGACTGTCTCAAAATAAAATGAAAAGAGCTGGGAATATAGCTCACTGGTAAAACACTTAGGTCTGCAAGGCCCTGGGTTCAATGCTCAGTAACTTCCCACTGTGGAGGTGGAGGGTCTGTAACATGTGAGCACCAAGGCATGCGGAGTAAGGTTTAGATTTATCTAATTTTATTTAAATTTCCTTTGGTCAGTGTGGATCTTTGGCATCTCAGATGACTATAATGAGCTAGAACATTATGCCTGCCTCTCCGGCTGCCTTTCTAAAGCGCATGACATTCACCTGAATTGTGGCTGCCTGAAGGAGTTGAGACAAGAAATTCAGAGATGCATGCTGCCACTTAAAGCAGGATGTCCTTGATGACAAGAGATCACGCAAAGTGATTTCTTAAAAACACATGCTTGACACTGAGGCTGAGATGGTGACTTCTTGTTTTAGGCAAAATAATTTGAAAATAATATAACTATTCTAAAAGGTCAATTGTTTTCAAAAGAACAGCTGAAAGCAATCCTATCTCAGTATTAGCAAAGGTGACTGGCCACATTTATTGTATTTTGCACCTGATACCAAGAATTCACATAAAGTAAGTAAAAAGCTAGCAATAGCAAAGGTTAAAAAGCTGTTTCTTTGATGGAACATCAATATCCACAATTTTCTCCTGTTTGCATCTAGATCACTGTCTATGGCTTAAGTCTAGCCATCCACAGACCATATAATAATGATCTTTATAATAAACAGATAAGTTAAATAGCAAATAAACCCAACACAAGACAAACAAAATACTCTGGGTTTTCCAAAGTGATAGCATCTTCCTTTGTGCACAATGACTGGATTGGTTAGCTACTATTAAGATCTTCCTTCTGGGAACAAATAGTATTTTTTCCTCACATTCCAACAGCACAAAAAGGGGAAGTAATGATTAAAAATAGATAAAATTTAATTTTTTATCACTTCTTAGTCATTAAAATAAAGAAATGTGGAAAATGAGAAATTAGCAAAAAAATAGATGTGAAGCCCAAAAAGAAAATGAATAAAGTTTGGCATTGTGGTGCACACTTATAATCCCAGCACTACAGGAGGCTGGGGAAGGATAATTCTAAATTCCAGCCCAGTTTAGTGACAGTTTAGTGACTTAGCAAGACCTGTTTTAAAAGAAAAAAACAACAACAAACCCACAAAACAAACAAAAACAAATAATTAAAATGGTAGGGATGTAGGTTCAATGTGAAGGCCCTGTGTTCAATTCCTGGTACTAACAAGAAAAGAAAAAATAATAACAATATAATCATCAAAACCTGGCGGGACTGGGGTATAGTTCAGTGGTAAAGCCCTGGCTGAACATGTGTGAAGCCCTAGGTTCCAACCCAAGACCCCAAAATAAAATACTAAAATCAAATAAGATTAAGCAAAATATCTACAGGAAGAGAAATACATTTCGCCCTCAACTCATTTGTTTACTCTGTAGAAAAATAACTATGTTTCAGTGTATTGGGAGACAAGGGATACTATATGATCTTAGAAATTAAAACTAAATGGGTTGCAAGAGGTAAGGAAACAAAAAGGCCATGAAGAATTGATTATTATGTTTACTGCATCCATGGATGTTTACAAGTTGCACAAATTTTGCACATATTTGATTTAGGAAAATGGAAAACAAGTGTGAGGAAATATCTTAGTGACCATAATCAAAAGAAAACAATTTTTTAAAGTTATCAGCTTATTTCATTTATTTAGAAATATTAAATTATTGTAAAGGTAATTAGTGCACAGTTTATATCCACACATTTAATATTCACATTGTTCTCTGGCTACAGATCAGCTTAAATCCACATTCTAAAAAGCCACATAGGGTATGTGGCAACAGGACTGAAAAAAGACCATCGAGTGTATACTCTTGCCCTGGGAAGTAGCACGTGCCTATAATCCCAGCACTTAGTGGGGCTGAGACAAGACGATCCTGAGTTGAGACACAGCTTGGGCAACTGAGTGCGATCTTGTCTCAAATTTAAAATATTTTTTAAAAGGGCTGAGGGGGTAGCTCAATAAGAAGGCCCTGGGTTCAATCCGTGGTACCACATAAAAACAACAACAGCAAACTACATTCATAATAAAAATGTCTAATTCAAAGAGGAGAAGAATCTTGCTTCAAAATTTTCATTTGTACCGCTAGATAACAGAATATAATAAAATAACATTTAAAATCTTTCTGGTACAAAATTTATGGAGTCTAGGTTCTCTTCACAGTCGTATTTTGATTCTAGTGTAATTGCAGCGAGAATGTATGTCTGAGCTCTGCAGCCCTCGAAAACCTGATAAACTTTGAAGGGAAAAAACCAACGGTAATAGAAATACTGTGTTTAATACAGCTAGTTGAATAACATGTCAAATTCAAGATTCCAAAAACAAGGTAGGGAAATTCTGTATGAAAAAGTGACACTCCAAAATGAAACTGGTAAAAATGATAATAGCTAGTTAGTTGTGTCATCAAATATCACAAGGTGATAAAAATATATTAATAATTTTGAAACACTACATAGTTTAAAATAATAAGATGAATAACTTCAACCTGGTATTTTGTCTTTCTAAAAATAAAAATACTGACAAATCAGGGAGGATGTAAATGGCATTTCTTTTTGGCACTATTGGGGATTAAACCCAGGGCCTTCACACTGAGCTACATCCTCAGTAGTTTTCTTAATTTTGAGACAGTCTCTCTAAAGTTGTTAGTACTTGAATGGGGCCATATCTTAATTATGTAATATGAAAGAGCAGTTTCTAAACACCACTTCAGGTAACTGTGCATCATTGAGATCAAGATATTAACCTAGAGTTGAAATTGTTAGTAATTATGAATATAATTCTTGGTCCTTATTGGAGGATATTTATAGGCAAAAGAAGAAAAGTCACAAAATATTTCTTTAAATCAGTGGAAGATATGAACTCGCCAAATGGCAGAACTCTCAAGCAATTAGACCTAAACCATAGAGTACATCTCAACTGTTATGGAGAAATTTAAACTTTTTCCACTTTTGTTACCTAGCTATCTCATTCTATTCACTATAATGTTTTATGAGAGAAATAAAATGATATAAATCATATAAGTTCTAACAGTCAGCTGCATATGTTTACTTGATTTTATTGCAGGTATGTGTCATTACTTATCTCTTGGAAGTTACACTGCTGTCTGAACAATGGATCTTGAATACCTCATGTTACCTTCATGAGCATCTGAGGAGGGGAATGTTGTAATAAGAAACTGCAGAAATTGAGTAAAGTTTCATCAAGAATGTAATCTTCATTCATAAGTTGATTTGGTTTAAATATGTATAAAGAGGAGAGAAGCAGACAAATGTAATAATAATTTTGGCTGGAGTTTAAGGCTTATGTTTCCAGAAATGAGAGACAAGTTTGGAAACATAAATGAGGCTGGAGCTTTAAAGTCTTTAGATGTAAGCCACTGTATTTTTAATTTTAGCACAAAGTTTCCAAATGGCTCCTTCCTCCACCCCTGGCAGCATATATGATGTAAAATGTCCTGCATTTGATCTCCTTCTATGAACACCATTTATGTATAAAATGGGATGAATATTATTATACTTACTCTTAGGTTATTCAGTTTGCTATTTATCATCTGTAACTCCCTCATTTTCCTCTCTAACTTATCTTGACAGATTAGGTAATTCATAAAGTTGAGTGTTGTTGCTACAATCATTATAATATCTTTGTAAATCATCTTTTTCATTAAAAATTCTTTTGAGAGAAAAACTGCTAGCTGTGTTATTTAAAAATAGAATAATTAAGTGGGTAGCCCCAAAATGGTCCTTTATGTCTTTGCAATTGCTTGTTTTCTCATGCTAAAGAATAAAATCTTTGGAAAGCAAAGGGCAGACCATGGCTTTTTACTCAAGCGTGAAGGTGCCCCTGGCATTTCCTCAGAGTTCTACTTTATGTCTGTTTTGCTGGTGTTATTAATAATAGGATCACTTTACACTCTCAAAACATCCTCAATTAGAAATTACCTACATTAGGACACCTTAATATTTTCTCAGAATATTTTGATGCATACTAAAATGCGATGTACTAATTCTATGTCTACATATATTCGATAAATTTTAAAGCCCCAAATAAGAGTATTAAATATAAGAAGACATGTATGGAAATCTAGTTAACAAAGAGGTTTTCAAGTTTTTCCTCATCTTCTGTGGAATTAGGACCTGTAGTCAGTGACGTCGGACTCAAGTTGAACGTCTTTCTCCTATTTCCCCTAAAGCACCTTTGCCAAATCTGGCGTCTGTGTCACAACTCAGAATGTTGCAGTCAAGGGCTGACAACATGCAGCCAAGAAGAGCATAGAGTACACAGAATGACTGGGTTCAGAATTAAACTGAACTGTGTTTCACTTCCATAACCTAGAGCTCCAGAGATAATACGGAAGGATGCTCCATCCTGGAAGGCCTGTAAGCAGGCAAACCTGTGGCTTCTTTCTCACTGGCCTCCTAGTGATCCCTCGGCTGCACCAAGCGGTTTCTGTGGTGTTATTTAAGAAAGGATAGAGGTTAAATTACTGGCTCGTGATGCGTCGTTGTGCTTGCAACAGAATGGCACATTCATAAATCTTCTACAAAGAAATTTCCCGTGGGTGGATCATTATTTACAAATGACAATTCTGCTATTACAACAAAAGCAGTAGGGGTAACAGCCTGTGATTAATACCAATCAAGACACTCGTCAGAAAGAATTGAGTTTTTTTGAAGGAATGTAAAGCTCAGTAAATAGTCTCCAAAAGTAACAAAGTGAAAGGTGAAAAATGACAATAACAAAAGAAAGAAAGAAAGAAAGAAAGAAAGAAAGAGAGAGAGAGAAAGGTAAAGAAATCTGTTGAGATAAAAATTGTATTATGTCTCAAAATAGAATTATTCAGTTATTCATTAAATCTCATGTTTATGAATAAGGAATGTTTATAGAGAAATATTAATGGTACAAATATTCTTGCCTCTGCAATTTAATATGAAAAAATGAAATTAACATTTTCTACATTTATCTCTGGTGCTAAAACTGTGCCTGACTTATTTTTTTCCATATATTTTCTAAGAATTTCCAAATGCCTGCAATGAAGATTAGCTTCATAGTCAGAAATTTAAAATATTACTTACAACAGTTCTACTTTTTTTATAATAAAACTCCATAAAGAAGGGACATTTTATTGTCCCAGATATTTATTGTAAACCAATCTGCCATTTACAACTTAAATGTAGGGAAAATATTCCATCCTGTTGAGTTCAGCGTGATTGAGTTCACCTGTGTGATACAAAATGCATTTTCTATTAGTTTGTGTGGCCATAAAGTCAATAAAAGGAACAGCAGTCTTCCCCATAGAATGCTTACCTACTGTAGTTTTCAGCTTATTATATAGCAAAGAGGAACAAAATACTCATAGTAACAATGTATTTTTAATAGGTTCTCAAGCTGTCCCTTTCACAAAGAGTGTAGCTGAATACAGATGTGGCTGCTGTGAAGTTTTATATGGATGGATGGGCTGAACAAAAACCAGGTAGGGAGACATTTATCTAACACAAATGCGTGGGCTCCTCAGGCATATAGCCCACTGATTTTCCACTGGGTCACTAGTTCTGTTTTCCCTGAACGTGGCTCAAATTTCATGGGCAAAATGCTTTCTAGAAAGCAAAGCAAAGATTATCAAACATGAGTGTTAGAAATAAAGGGAAATATTTAGAGGAATTGACTAATTCAAACACACACAGAAACACCAATCATTCCAGAGAGCAGTGGTTATATCATCATAGGCTCAGATGAGTAACTACCCCTCAATTTTAATTTAGCTCCAAAATGTAGATTAAAGTTTAAAATTAGATATAATAAACACAATTATATTTGGAAAGCAAGTTTCCTCCTCCTAGCGGTTGGATATGAGACCAAGAAAGCCTCTTTGTCCCATTTAAATCCTGTAATTCCAAAGCTCTTTTCACTATTCTTTTACTTGAAACTGACACCGAAATCCTCAGACCAATAAAGAATAGTGTCTAGGTAAAGCCAAGGATGCCAACCAATGGAAATGCTTGTGAAAATTAGTCAGTTAACAAAATTAAAACAGGGGTACAATGTTTACTGTCTTCAATTGCTAGTCTATACTTCAATGTTCCTCTTTTGATTAGTGAAATAAAAAATTCTCTATTATATAAAAATAACATGTTTGTAGAGTATTTAATGTTAGCTATCTCTTTTAGCATATGGAGATAACAGGGAGTGGTGAAGATTCTAACAAATTAGAGATGATTTATTGCTAAGGGAAGGTAGGAAGAATACTACTCAACTATGGTGGACTACTGCTAAGAAAAAATCATAAGCTCAGTGTTCTCAGAGCTTCACATATTTCAAAAAGTCCTTAGATCTAAGTCAACATTGAGAAAAAAGTTATGCATTAACAAATAATGTAAAATGGATTGTTTTAATAGTGTGAAAAAAAATACAACATGGCAAGTGGAATATCTGCTTCCATTCCCTGCCCTGACACCTGAATAAGGAGTTTACACCTGGATCATTCAGAGGCAATTTACACATGCCATGGTTTAAAGCACAGACATCAGACTCCACGTATCTGCGGGGGAATTCGAACTTTGGCAGGTACAAGCGGTTTGACTTTGAGGATAATAATAGTAGCTATTATTATTGTAACGATTATTGTGATGAGTAAGTGAACTAATATATGAAAAGCCCATAAGAGACCATTTAATTTGTAAATGTTACAAATTATGTAATCAGTAATAGAAAGGAACTTTCTAATATTTTTATTCATCTCTTTAGTGTATAAAACAGACCAGGTGCTTAGAAATCATTGTGGAATTTTGGAAAAGCATTAATTTAGACTTAAGCTTAAATCATTGTTACAGTACTTAATAATTGTGACCCCAGACACTAAACTTTATGCAAATTTGGAATAATGATCCTTAACTTAGTAGGGTAGTAATGAAGACTAGACATAAAATATGTGTAAGCAATAATACATATTGCCCCTATGGCTTTGCCCTCTGAAATTACTCCTTTGATGATGTTATTTTATGCAGTAAGAGTATTTCATATATGTAATTAAGTTGATTTTAAAATAGGAAGAGTATGAGGCATAGGGTTGTCCACTTGGTTCACAGAAGCCTTTTAAGGTAGAGAGTTTTCTCCTGTTGGTGATAGAAGTCACAGACTTACAGCATGAGTGGGAACTGGCACCTTAGAACTGGTGTGGAGATGGAGGAGGTCCCATGAGAAGGAATTCAGGATGTCTCTTAGAAGAGGAAGCAACCTCTAGTTAAGAATTGGCAAAATAGTAGGAATCTTTAATCTGTGTCCTCATGGAAGGAACTGAATTCTGCAAGCAACCTGAAGAAAGCTTGAAGCAGATCCTTCCCCAGCATCTCCAGGTAAGAGCCTATCTTGACCAAAACTTCCGTCACCCTTGTGCAAACTGAACAGAAAATCCCTCTGGGCCTGATGTGTGACCTACAGAAGTATGAGCTGATATATATGGGTGTTCTTTGAGTCACTAAGTTTATGGTAATATTTTTCACAGCAATAGAAAACTAATATAGCATGTAAACTGCATGACACTTAGTAGCTACATATTAAATGTTAGCTATTACTATAATTAAATATTTGCTCAGTGAATCAGTGTTGAAGATTTAGTGTTAAAATTCTTCCAACAGGCCAAATTATCCTAGATACAGTCTCATAGTTCTTTTCTCCACTTTACCTTCAAAATGATGAGATTAAAAATAGATGCTTTACAGGAACAAGAACAGCAAAACCCTGGAAGGGTATGGGGAAAAGAAAAGCCAACAAACTATTCCTATGATAATTGAGTAACACAAGATATTCCTTTCCTAGGAATCTTTCCTGGCTGGACTAATCAATACTTTTCTGTAATAATTTTTGTCACATCCAGTCTTCCTGAATTGATTGGAAAAACTGCCTAACTTGAAAATGTTAGGGCATATTATTATATTGGAAATATCTGTAACCTTTTAGAATTGGGAGTTAGGGGTTTTCCAGGACAAACCTTATGAAATGAAGATTCTAAGATATTATGTGTTGATTTTATTCTTTCTTCCTTCTCATTTCTAATACACAGCAGATAGAAAATATTTACGAAAACCATGTACCCTGAAGCTGACTTCAGGCTCATGTTTTTGGCAACCTTTTAAAGATCACTTATTTGAGAATCTAGTGGGTCCTAGATAACCTTAAACAAAGTAATAAGTAAATGGGCAATTTTTTCTATGACCTTCTAACAGTATGGGATTCTCCCCTTCTTTACCTATAGTCTTCTCTCTTCTACCCTCTGCTAATTTTCCAAATCATCTCTCCCCCCAAACAGAATAAAGCATTGCTTAGAATTGCTCTGTGCTGTCATATTTTTCAGAATAATCTCTCTGATCTTTAAAAAATTGCTTTTCATGTTATAAGAAGTTTTCAAAAAGTATTTTATTAGTACATAATAGTTGTACGGACTAGCGGTTTCATTTTGGCTCATTTCTACTTGCGTAAAACATAACCCTCCCTTTCCCCCTTTCTCACTAATCCCCTCAGAAAGTACTTTAAACATGCCTGGGTGTTTTCAGTGTCTTCAGAACTTCTAACATTGTGACAGTAAAGCAGAATGTGTGAATGAATGTCTGGGGTAAACTCTTCAAAGTTGCACCTTTCTATTCATGTTCAGTCAAATATTAATAATTTTGAAAAAAATACACCAGTGCCAGTGCTAAAATATGCTTCAACTACTTATCTACTTATTGTTCAGGATCTTCTGATTTAAAGAAAATACAGATATAAGGAAAGTAAAGATAAACACAGAAAGGTAAATTCATATGTGCATGACCAATATCAAGCAATGTGCCAAACAACTGATTAAAGTTAGATGTGTGTCCTTTCAGTGCACTATTAATATTTTTGAACCAGAAGAAAGTAGCAAATTAGATCCTTACTTCAAAGAATTTTAAATTGAAACCAGAAAAAAAGCAGTTTCCAATATTTAAAAGTAATAGAAATGGAGAGCAATGGTTTAGCCAAAAGTTATATGTGAAAAAAATAAACATGGAGACTTAATTGTTGTGTATGTATATGAATGATTGTGTTTGTGTGCTGTGACAGCTGAAGTAGGGGTGTGTTTAAAAATCGAATAGGGATGGGAAGGGAAATGAGGGAGGGGAGGGAAAGGGAAATGAGGTAATAGGGATAAAAAATTTAAAAATGGAAGAAAAACAATAGAAACAGTTTTATAAAGGGAGAGGGTGAGACTGATTCAAGGGAAGGGAGGGAAATGGAGGAAAAAACGAATTAAGATATAATATGTATAGGTACAAATTCTTTATCATTAATGTGATCAATATATATGTCAAAAGTACACCAATAAAATTAATAAAAATGATGTCATGTACATGAGGAATGCACATGTACATTCTTCCCCATAAGGAATGTAATCATTATGTACTAGAAACATGTACTAATAAAAAACAAATAAAAAAAATAAACCAGACATCAGAATGAGGCAGCCAGGACAGCATAACTAAAGACACTCATGGCAGAGGATGTCCAGAGCTGCCTCAGAAAGTGCCAAAGATGATGAGATAAGTATGTCTGAACACGAGGGAGTATTTTGAGAGCAATGTATCTTTTACTGTAATAAATTTCTATTTTTAAAAAACAGAATAAGGATAGACAGAAAGGAAGCAGAACTTGAGATTTCATATATGTAGTTTTTTTGCGGGGAGGGGATCTCGAGATAAACTAAAGATTCATAGATGGATTGAAAAGAAATAGTTACAAATTTGTGGTATTTATATATTTGGTTTTACATGTCTGTGTTGTTTGCTTTGATGTTTTATACCATTAAACATAGAATTATATAGTTATGTGTATATTATTCAACGTTTTCCAGAGAAATGGAATCAATCCTAATTGGATAGATAGACAGATGGATAGATAGATGATTGGATCAATAGATTAAATAGATATGAATATAGAAACTTTAAGATGAAGATTATATAACCTCCAATGATTATGGAGGTTAACAAGCCCACAGATCTGAAGTAAACAAGCTGCCAAATGAGAGAAGCTAATGTATTTCAGGCCTGAGTCCAAATGACTGAAAAGGGGAAATGGATGGTAAAGTTCAGGTTCAAAGATCTACAGGATAAAGACACAGAAAGTTGATGTTTTAGTTGAATCCAGATGCTGGATCGAAACTAATGCCCCTGCTCAAGTCAGACAGAAAAGAGGAATTTCCTTGTAACTCAGGGGGAAGTGGGATTGGTGTGGTGCAGCTTTTTATTCTTTTCAGGGCTTCAGCTGATTGGTGGGGTCTCACTCACAACAGGAAGGTGATCTGCTTTACTCAGGAGACAGATTCAAATCTTTTTTTTTTTTTTTTTTTTTTGGTACCGGGGATCGAACTTGGGTCCTTGCATTTGCGCAGCAGATGGAGAAAGCACTGAGCTAAATCCCCGGCCCAAATCTTAATTTTACTAGGAGAGAACCTCACAAACACATCCAAAATAACATGTGCCCAACTCTGGTTACCCTGTGGCCCAATCAGATGACGGGTAAAATTAACCCTCAGAGATAGCTTTGTTACAATTAACATTTCAAAACATGCATCAAAACATGCAAATATTCACAACAACTGCTTACATATTTGGCCTACTCTTTGCTAACCTCCCTTCCTTTTCTATTTTCTTTCTTTATTTCTTATCACTTGTAAATAATCCACATATGGATCTACTTGATTAATGAAAAGGGCTAAATTAGTATGATTTTGAGAATGCTTGGAGGGTTGGAAAGGATATTTCAGAATATATATTTATAGACTACTTTGTACTAAATAAAGTAAAAGTAGTCCTACAAATCAATTTCAGCAAATTTTACTATAGTTTATTAAGGGTAATAATGTTGGTAATAGAGTTCTGGTATACCTTTTATATTTTTTTCTTACTCTCATGATTTTCAAAAACAAATTAACAAAATTAACAAAGTACAGCATTTTTCTTAGAGGTTCATGAATACAAATGTACATTTAATGGCTTCTGCAGAATGTAGTATAGAGAAAACACAAACGTTCACTCAGAATACTTTCATCTTAAGCAAACATTACACAATGAAAACAGTTAAAAAATTTTTTCTCAGCTTTAAAGTTTTTTTTTTCCATCTTAAATCAAATCTTGAATCATAGTCACCCATTAAAATTGTCCAATCAACTACTGGTACATTTTATTTAAATGATTTAGTTAATGAACTGAACTATCCATTCCCATTTATATGTACAGAGTAGAACCTTGTCGAGAATTGTTTAGACCTGATTACTTAGAAACATCTGAAAATCAGTTTCATAATAAATGAATTGATACTATGTCAAACCATATAATTGTTTCTCTTTCGCTTTCTAGATATTTAACCCAATTTGGATGAAGTTATGATTAAGCTTTTAATTATTGTCATATAACAATTCTATTTAGAGACATATTTTGTTCTACTCAAAGTTTTATACAGAAAAGGAGATACTATAATATAATACGATGTAGCATAGTTTTAAGTTCAAATAATATTTTAGGAACAAATGGACTCCCCTTCCTTTCTTACTTGGCCAGTGTCACTAGCTCTCAGGTAGAACTGTCACTGTGAGTTAGTTATCCCAGGACACTAATTTCATTGAGGCATGCCATTTCTTAATACCATATCAGCCATGAGATTCCACATTTAGATCAATGTGGCTGAACACTAAGCATTCATTGGAATACTCTGGGGAGGGTTAAGAGAAGTTGCGAGGCTCACATCATTCAGAAACTTCATGTGTAGGATTTGTACATCAGCTACATTTTTTAAAAACTGGTGTATATTTGCAATACATAATTATTACATCTTGAAACAGGAGTTGGTACATATGTATGCATCATAGCCCAATCTATTTCCATGCCTACCTACCTTTCCTTCTCCAACCTTCCTTACCTCCAAAAGAGTCTACCTTCCTGATTCCCATCTCTCCTTTACTTTACCCTTTGATTTATTTCTATTTTGAGTTTCTTTCCTTTGGTTTTTTCCACTAAGTTTATTGGTACATTTTAGGTACACCATACAATTATATTCATCATTGGGAACTTGTACTTTTATATGACGTATCTTGGTTCTTATTTTTTCTGCATTCCCCTGCCCTCCCTTAAACAACTCCACCCCTCCCTATTTACAAAGACTTTGTTTCCATTTTTTCCTTTTCTCATATTTTTTCCTTTCCCTTGACCTTCTATGTCTATCTTATTCCACTTAACATTATGGTCTCAAGATCCATCCATTTTCCTACAAGTGCCTCAAATTCATCCTTCCTTATGGCCGAATAATACTCCATTGTGTATAAATACCACATTTCTTTTATCCATTTGTCCAGTCCACTGATGGGCATCTGGGCTCTTTCCATCATTTAGGTATTGTGAATTGTGCTGCTATAAGCATGGATATGCATTTATCATGATAGTATAATTTTAACATTTTTTAGGAAAATTCTTAGGAGAGGTATAGCTGAGTCAAATGGAATTTCTATTCTCAAGTTTTTAAGGACCTTCCAAACTGATATCCATACTAGTTGTATTAGTTCACATTCCCACTCACAGTGCAGAGGGGTTCCTTTTCCCTACAGCCTCTACAGCTTGTATTGTTTCCTGTGTTCTTGATGTCAGCCGTGAAGTGGTCACTCAGCCATATGTAATTAAAATAATGGCTCTGCAAGAAAAGGGCGTTGGAATTAATTTGACATGGAATCAAATATAAGAGGAGGCCTGGGGCACAAGGTTCAGTTAGATAGCCTGAGACTTGAAGAAAGGTGATGGAGCTCCAAAACCTCAACGGCTCAAAACAGTGAGTTTCCAGCTCCTCTGTCAACATCAGCTGCCCTAGAGAAAAGACAGCCTCTTTAACAAATGATGATGAGAAAACTGCTGTCCATGTGTAGAAAATGAAGCTAGACTCGCATTTCTCACCCTGTACTAAAATCAAATCAAAATGGATCAAAGACCTAGATATAAAAACTGAAACACTGAAACTGCTGGAAAATAAAATAGGGAAAATACTTAAAGACATAGGCAGAGGAAAGCTTCTGGACAGAGTTTAATAGCACAGGAAATAATACCAAGAATCAACAAATGGGATTAAATTAAGCTAAAAAGCTTCTGCGCCGCAAAAGAAGCAACCAACAGAGTGAGAAACAACCCACAGAGTGGAAAAACACTTTTATCAGCTACTCCTGAGGCAGAGGATTAATATCTGAATATATAAAGAAGTAAAAAATTAGACCCCCCCCGAACAAATGACCCAATCAAAAAATGCAAGTTGAAGCAAAGAGACATGATTCAAAAGAAAAAAACATAAATGGTCAGTAAGTACATTAAAAAAATGCTCAGTATCTTTAGTCATTAGGGAAATGCAAATCATAACAGCTACTTTTGAGACTGGTGAATTATTGCAAAAGTCAACTTTGAGAATCTCTGTCTTATGAACAGTTGATTTCCCTAGTAGTTGGAATGTTAGACTCTGTGGCTACTATGGTACTTGAAAAGAGCCAGAAACATTTCAGAATCAGCACTGAGGAAAGAAAAAGCTAAACAATGAGGTAATGAATTTGATGTCATTCAAAAACACTCCAAAGACAGTTTCTAAAGGGGAAATTAAGACTTTTTCCTTTCTAATAGGAAAAGATTATTATAAAAAATCACCAAACATACAGAAATAATTAAAAAAGTAAAAAAGAACACAAAGACTAAATCACATAATTGTTAATATTTTGTTTTAATCTTTCTTTCCCTTCCTCCCTCCTTGCCTCTCTTGCGCCCTTGGAAGTTAGTGTTCTTCTACCAAGGGATTCTGCATCTAACGGTATCTCTGTACCTTTAACCCACTCTCTTGCTGTTTGATTTATCTGAAATATCCTTCTCACATTTCTGCATCACCTTTTGAGAAGTAGGTTATTATAGTACAATGTAATACCTTTAGCTATGAATATTTCAGTATAAGATTTGTGTCTGGCTTTTCAAGGGAAAGAAAATATACTTGGTTTTTCCCATATGATCAATAAGTATGCTTCTGTTACTTTCAAACTGTAAAGTACTCATTATGTTTGTAGATTAAATAACTGACTTTCTTAAATTTCTATATTTTATACACAGGTGATTGCAGTAACAGAGACATTAAAAATTACATCTTTTTATTTTTACCATGACTCATCATAATGACTGGCTTTCAAAGGACATTCAGTGACTATTTTATGACAAACAGATAAAAGAAAGACTATAAAGACTAATGTTCAACTGTTTCCTCTCCTTTTAATATATCTGCAGTATAGGATATGATCCCCATGCACACCTCAGACATATATCTCAGAAGCTATTTGGGAGAAGCACAACGCATAAACTAGCTTTAAAAGTAAAATATATAGGAAGATTAACAATATGAAGCATATAAACTCCTGATTTTTCCTGAGGGTCTGGCTGTACTAGAGATGGTAGAGCTGGGAATGAAATACAGAGGGTCCTGTAACAACTGTGGATTCCAAATATCACCTTCTCTATAAAGTTAGGATAATAATACCAAGAACAGCAGATGTTTATTGTGAGAGTTAAAAGAGGTCACACATGTAAAGTACTTAGAGAATTCTCTGAGATTCTAAGTATAGGGCTGTAATATTCACACAAAGAAAATGGGATTTATCATACATTATGAAAATTCCCTTGAAAATGTCTAACAAGTTCAGAGAGGAGAAACAATTGCTTCCTGCATTTACTTCACATTTTTCCTACTCCCCACTTATATGTTGTTAACCAACTGGTTTGGCACATGGGCCTACTTATCATCCTTACAAATACAAACTAGCAAGGGCATAACTGTACCTCAGTTCTAGTATGAGAGGTGAAAGAACCAAGATTGGGATATATTTTGCAGAGGCTGCTTATGACAGTTTAAAATAGCTATTATATTCTAACATTTTCAAGAGCTGGAAGATTTAAAATGCAAGTATCTATGTTCCAATGAAAGGCAGGAAAAGTATGAGCCAGACTGGAGAATTCCAAAACAGCAGAAATCAGCTTAGTATCTTTTTCTCCCTTCTGGTTATGAAGTTGTGATTTATTTTGGCTAATGTATCATCCTTTCTGAAGAAAAAGCAAGAATAGGCATATACCTGAGTACTTTCCCTGGTCTTTCTCTCTCTCTCTTTTTTTTGGGGGGGTACTGGGGATCGAACTCAGGACCTTGTGCTTTCAAGGCAGGCATGGTGCCACTGAGCTAAATCCCCGGCCCCCTGGACTTTCTCTTGAAGGGAGTGGGAAGGTCGAATATCAGTACCTCCCACTATACCAAATGAACATGCAAAAATTTGCTATGTAAGTAAGCAATTTCTTTATCACTTTTTAAAAGCAAATTTCTATACTAGGAGGAAACACTAGTTATTTACTGTACTTTCTTCCCTTAGTAAGTTTGATCACCTCAGCAAGTCACTTAAACTTCTAGAACCTCAATTTCCTTTATCTATAAAATGAGGCTTATCATCCTGTCCTTCCTCCAAGAATAGTTTCAAGGATCAAAGAACTTTTTGATGAAAGAGGCATTACATAGATGGATCATAATATTCTAGGCCTCAGAAATATCAGTGTAAAGTGTAATACCTATTTTCAAAAGTTCTTCATTTGTATGGGTATAGGTGTCCGTCCTCTGAATATTTGATACTAAGAGACTTTGATTTCCTTTTGAAAAGAGCTGTATGGATAATCTTTGGTATCTCAGTAAAATTAAGATAAAGGTAATATCAGAATTGGATAGAATACAAAGCATATTGTCTTACCGTCCTAAATAGTATTTTCAAGTTAAGGGGAAATATTAGAATGAATAAAGAGGGACTTTACATGGAAAGGTGAAAGGGAAGGCATGCTGGGCCTCTAGAAGGCCAGTTCCAGGAGAGATCTTACAAGAGACCACAAATTTCTCTGACCCAGAATTTCCTTATGCAATCCATTAACCAAAGGATGAAGGAATGATTATGACTCATGAAAACCAGAGATGTCATGACAAGAAAAGGGGTTAAATTCTATCACCTGTTTTTTTTTATTCCATTAATTAAATTATACGTCTGTAGTCTAGTCAGCAATGGAAGACTGCATCATGTACCTGCACATGGCCTTGGGGATTTCTACAGGCAATTTGCCTCCAAATTTTAAATGTTATATTCACATAGAGCATTGTTTTCGCACGTTTTTCAGTAGCTGCATGTACCAAAACCACAGAGAATGCCTGCTTCCACATGCTCTCAGAACTCGTCCCAGTACAGTAGGATTTAACTGCCCACTCAACTCTTTCTATCTCACAAGCCATTATTCTTATTAGTACGAGGATATTTGTGATGAGAAATGATTCAGTGTGAAATTTCTAACTTCAAATTTCAATTCTGCCACTTACTGTGTGAGCAACTATCCTTAACTATCAGATGGAAATACACACCTCATAAATTTGATTGGAAGATTAAATGAGATAAAAACAAACACAAGTTTTGTACAGAGCATGATAATAGCATCGATAATGATGTTAGCTTATTTTATGAAATGTTTTGTGCTACTTCTATTGGACTTTAGAATATCATCATTATTAGGGATACTGTAAATTCATTTTTTTTTTGGTACTGGGGATCAAACTCGGTCCCTTCTGTTTGTAAGGCAGGTGGCAGAACCACTGAGCTAAATCCCCGGCCCTTGTAAATTCACTTTTAATGAAAGCTAATGCAGACTAGGGGAAAAAGAGAAACATTTAAGAGAATTGTTTGTCCAGAAAGCCCTCCTAACAAATCACATTATTCTTTACAGAAACTTTTGGCTATAACTTTTATTATTCCCATTTTACAGATGAGGAAACAGACATGAACAAGATACCTAAGGTCATAAAGCAAGAGAAAAACTTGGATAGCTATAGTCACAACAAAAATAAAAATGATAATAATAGTAGCAACTACTAATGCTTATGGAAAGCTTATTAAGATTCAGATCTCTTACTGAATGGTCCATATTGTCTACATATTTAGTTGTTTTCCCACAAGAACATTTAGAGCAATGGTTCTCAGCTCTGCCTACAGATTAGAATTACCATAAGCACATCCAAAAACATCAATATTCTGCACTGAACCCAATATTTTGATTTAATTAGATCCTGTTGGGCCTAGATACTGTTATCCATTTGAAACCTCTCCAGTGATTCTAACTTGCAGTGAAGTAGATGAGTTAGAAACTAAGTAAACTGCCTTAAAGAGTTTAAGTAACCTGTTGAAAGTTACTCACATTCACAGAACTGTGATTATTCTCTAAACTTGCCACTTAAAACTCTTCCGTTGTGTAAAATTCTAACTCGATATTCCTTTCATGGCATCAGTTGCTGTCCCTTCTTTCCCAAGCACATATTGTCTTGGCTTTCCTACAGACACTGGGTTCACACTGAATTCTTTTAGCACCTGTTTCTACTCCTTCCCCTCCCATTTGTGCACAGAGAGAAAGGAATAGTTCTGAGTTTCAGCAGAGTTATTAGCACCTCCTTGTCAGACCATATCTCACACTTCCTTGCCTATAATATGTCTCTGCACCTCGACCACAGGGTGCTAGTCTAATACGGAAGCTGGCTAAGAACACGAGGAATCACAAACATAAGCATGGTTGAGTGTTTACAGAGATCGCTACTACTGAGCTAGCTTCTTCTTGAACTTCTATACTCTCTAATAGGTGGCTATCAGATAAACCAGTTACCAGTTATAGCTGGAGATTTTCTAGCAAAAGCAGGTCTATGATACCACCTCATCACCACCACATCAGAATTAGCAGAAGGTAAGAGTAATTAAAAATGTAAACCTCTGTGAAAGATCCATGTCTTCAAACTCAGAATCTCTAATAGAATTAGATGTTGATAACATTTTGAGATGATGCTCTAAACATAAATATTGATAAACTTCTCTTTAAACAGGATCTACCTCTAATCCAGTATGGCATCCCAGAGGTCAGAGTTTGTCAACATCAATGCTACTGATATGTTGGGCTGTACATTTTTTGCTAGGAGGGATGATGGCTAAGATACGCACTATGGGATAATTGCAACCTCCCTGGTCTCTGCACATTGGAGGTTACTAGCATCTCTCCAGTTAGGACAATCAGTAAATCCGGACTTTGCCAAACATCCCTTGTGAGTGAAAATAAAATTTCCCCCCATGGAAGACTACTAACATAGGTGAAAAAAGAGATTCATAGTGCCTCAGGTATGCAGGTATGCACTTTTACAGCATAATGATTCTACATAAAACAAATTTTGTACTTTTGTTTTCATAATGCACACATATTATACCTTCTCTGTTAATTATTGTGCAATTGATTAGATGCCTACTGCATGCCAGGAGTGACACTAGGTAGTTTTATCTATTATCTCATTTAATTTCTTCCACCCTGTGGGGTATTACAAGCTGCATCCTTTGACTGCTGAGGTTCCAATCTTATCTCCATCACTTTATAACACATAATCTTGAGAATGTTGCTGAGTCTTAGTTTCAACAGCAGGATTAATAATAGAGGGGTCATAATAGTATCTTATTTATAAGTAGGTGTGTGAACTCTAAAGATGGTGCTTATTATTGTAGCTAATGTACAAAAGCAGTTAACATTCAGTGAACTTTACTGTTATTCTAATCCTATTTTACAAATGAAGGAACAAAGCTGAATATGTGTGCAGTAACTTGCCCCGAGTTACAGAGCTAAGGTATTTCACAGTTTGGATCAAAATATAAAATAAAGTAATTCAAATGACTCATCACTTTCACAACACAACAGTATCTAAAATTTTTAAAATTAATTTTATAGGTACATTTTAGGTATACAGTATAATGACATTCATCACTGGAAATTTGCACCTTTACATACTCTCTTGGTTCTTATTTTTACCCCCTACCTCTGCCCTCCCTTCAACCCCTCCATCCCTCCCTCTTTACAGAGACTTTGTTTCCATTTTTTCATTTTCTCATATTAATTCCATTCCCTTCTTTCCTTTCCCCTCCCCCTCCCACTTCCCCTTCTCCTTTGCCCCTTGTCTTCCTGTTTCACATTATCTATTCAATTGTATCTAAATTGTTAAACAGTATGTTGGTGCCTTTCTCCATATTTGTTTGGAGTCATTTCTTTCTAATCATCAGTCCCTTACTCATTGCAATAATGGCCCTTTAGTCTGGTCCAGCCTAGCAAGGCTTGCTTGGATATTTAAGTCCATTGGCAAATGCAGTAGTTAGTAAATTCTAATGGAGGCTTCCATTTGTTGGAATGAAATTTGTGACAGCAAGGTGCTATGGGAAAATTGCTGGACCAGTGTTATGAAAGTGGGATCTGGTGTTGGATTGGACATTAACAACCTGAGGTCCAGAGATGTGGAGACAACTAGCAGAAGCTCTGTCTCTTGATATCTTACATCCCATCTTGATCCACTGAAGCTTGCCTTGCTTGAAAGTGACCTATATATAGTGTATGTTCAACCAGTCTCTCTAGGAAAGATGGACAAATGAGATTTCAAACCCATGATATTTCCAAAGCAGATTTTCAAAAGGTGACAGCATTTTTTTTCTATTATGTTGATGCTCAAATATTCTAGCATCTAAACATAAATCACTGAGAAATAGACCCTTTGTACCAAAGTATTCAAATTCTAGTTAGAAAGGAATTTTCTCTTGTTTCAAACAACACATTTCAAAGCACTTCATTTTTACAGAGTTCATTTAGGTTTGCTGTGGAACAAGATTTTAAAAAAACAACAAAGTTCTTAGTCCAGAAGATAAATAAATGTAGTGACTTTAAGGTTTGGAATTTATTGTTTTACCTCCTGGGGAAATACAGCAAATGAGAACACACATTATTCTGTCTGAATAATTTGTTTGCCCAATGAAATCCCCAGACAACAATTAATATTGCAGGTTCTTGGAGAGTTTAATGTATTTATAGATAATTTGTAGGTACTGAATTTTTAAGTGGTTTTAAATATCCAAGTAAGCAATGTGAGCCTGGAATAATCTGCATGTTCATTTGCTAAACAATTTATGATACAAAACATTGCTACAGTCCTATCTCATGTTTTTCTTTTATCATTTAGGTTTCTAAATTGCTGTTCAACATAATCGGGAAATTTCAACCTGTTAATTTAAGTAAATCTCAAAGGAATTATAATAATAGTTATCAATTATGGGAGGAATAATTTCCTGATGAACCAGCCTTTGGTGAAAAGGACCATTAACTTTTTCAGTGTTACCAGGACTTCCCATCACTGTTGCTTTACTGTGTATACATGCTTATTGATTAATTGACTAGAAAAAGATATGGAGCATATATCAACCTGTAGTCGTAGAGAGAAAAACGCTGTAGAATTAGAGCCATAATTGCTATGTTAAAGAGATTCCAATTTGAAAAACAGATAGGAAAACTGGAATAGATTTTATTAATATTTTTAAATGGTAAGAAAGTTCTGATTCTAAAAACAATCTTAAAAATTCAAAACACTAATTCATTCAATTTCCTGTTGAAAAGAAGTTGCAATCCAGATGCCCTTTTAGTTGGGTTTATACAATGGACATAGAGATACAGTGTTTTTATTGAGACATGGTCTATCTGATAATATATAAGGCAAAATATTTTTCTTTCATACACTGTCATATACTCAAAGGAAGCTTCTAAGATATCTCACTTAACAATAATTCTTGGTAAGACACTAAAAATCTGACAGGACTATATTTGCAAAGGAATGAACATGGAGAAGATCTTCCTGAGTTTTCTTCCTAGCTCTACCATTTCTTAGTGCTGTGCCTTTACCAAAGTTTTTATTTGTTAATTTTACATTTACATACATTACAATTTTGTTTGGTTTTCAGTTGTATGAGTTTTAACAAATTCATAGTGTTGTTTAGCCACCACCACACTCCAAAGGTAGGTAACAGTTTCATCACCCCAAAATACTTCCTTGGTGCATCTTTCTAGGCAATGGCTACTTTCCATGACCCAGCAACCACTGATTTGTTTTCTTTTGCTAGTTCTCCTTTTCTAAATTGTCATTTAAATTCAATCATATGTAGCCTTTTGAGTTTGGTTTCTTTAACTTTTTATAGTGTATATTGAAGAAAAATGAAAATTCATATCCACACAAAAATATCTATTTGAATTTTCATAGGAGTTTTGTCCACGATTAGCCCAAACTGGAAATACCTCACTGTCAAGTGGTGAATGTATACAGTGATTCTTGTACATCCAATGGACTAATACTCCGTGAACATGGCACGCGCACACGCAACCATCCAAAATATGTGGGCAGGAGTTTCATCACAGCCTATTCTCTATCTTCTCATTTGACAAACAAGGAAACAGTGGTGGAAACAGGAATATCATCTCAGTAATACTTATTTCAGTAGCATAATTGCCAGAATCCTGGTTATGAAAAGAAGAAAACTTTAATTGTGAATGCTACTTATCTAGTTCACGCTCATAGAGGCATGAGGCTTTCCATGTTCCAAGAAACGGTCTCCTCTTAGCAGGTCTGATTGCCGTGCTTCAAAAATGAAAATAATATAATCAATAGTGACAAAATACCAAGACAAATGATATTAACCATACAGAACACACATAGCAGTTACCTGGTGCCAAACATTACTTTTTAAATAAACACCTCTATTTGAACACCTCTGTATTTTGCTACTCATTTTATCATTGTCATTGATATGTAGTCTAGTGCTATTATGTGCAAGGTGTTACAGTAAACTGCTTCTTTGTATTAAGTAGTTTAATACTTAAAACAATCTGGTAGAAATATTATATCTACAATATAGAGTTGAGGAACCTGAGAAGAAAGAGATTGAAGAATTAAAGGAAAGGTGTTTAGAATCAAGATAATTGACATCAGAACTCCAGGCATGAAATACTGCCTCTTGGTTTAAGTGGAAATGTTTATTATAATCAAACTGTCTTTGCTCCTTCATATATAGAATTTTGGATATGATATCAAAAGAGTATCCTAATTGTGATACCTCATTTTACTTTCTAACATCTACACTCATCTTTAATCTGAACACTCTTTGTTACAAAGAATTTTCACTTCGCAGAACTAAAGTTTAAGTTATCTGAAAGCACAGAATGGATTTCATTAGTCTTTATAAAAATCTTTATAAAAATGTAAAATAAAGAACCTTAGTCTCTTTATAAAGTTTTAAGTAAAATTATTTAATTCTAATGTACTTATCCCTGCTATTCTATACAATTATATTCATTTTTGCTTTTTAAGATGTTAGGGAATTAAAATGACTATGTGTTACAATTCACTATATTTGTAGTTTCCTGGTATAAAATTTTCTCTGCAATGCTCTTACCTGCCTGCTGAGATACAGTCTTCCTTGAGCACAATGAAAGGTGACTTCCAACCAGTTGCTCCTCACTACATGTTTTCAAGCACAAGTTTTCAAGTTCAGTTGCAAGAAGATTTAAGGAGCTGATATTTACAGAGTTTTTTCCTAATCTGTAGGGACACAACCCAGCATGCAGTTTCGTGGTTTACCTAGCAAGCTGTACTCCCTCTGAGGCTTAGTCACTGCTCAGCAGGACTGAGAATAAAGGTGCAAGGTGCTCTGGAAAATAAACGATTATTATTTTTAAATCAGATAAGTGCATGTAATTCAGCATGTAATTCAACTTTCTGCAGTCTTACTACTTTAGCTCAGGAATACAATATTTTTATAAAGAGCTTATTTCTTGGGAAAGAGGGCAAAAGTTTTATGTGTACGTAAAGCAACATCAGCAAAATACTTAAGCATGTGAGATGCAGAGACTGAAAAGTTTTTTGGTGAAGCAGGAAGTGAATTGCATGTAATCAAGAGATAGAGAGCTAAGAAAAAAAAGGCATCATATTCACAACAGGAAGGGAGGGCTTGAAAATATGTCCAGTTTTTCCACAGCAAAAATCAATTTCAAGGTAAATCATTTACAGTATTTACTAACAATTAACACATGTTCTCTCTGTGACATAAACATTTTGCTCTTTTGTATATATCCAATGAAAATATTTAGAAATATTTATTTAAAACATATTGGAATGCTCAGTACTTCAAAATAGTTAAAAGTCAGAAATTACCAAAATGCTTATCATTCCAGACTGGATAAATGGATATGCATACGCACATATGTGTTAAATGCAACATAATAATAAGTATAAATGTTTTACAATCACACAACATTGTGGATAGTTCTTGAAAACCTAAATCTAAAAGACAGAAGCCAGACACTGTTTGATTTTAATAATACAAAGTTCAAAACCTGGCAAATCTAACTGATGTTGTTAAAAGTCAGATAGTGCTTGCTCTGAGGATGGGAAAATGATGGCAAAGAATGTGAAGAAGACTTAAGGACACTTTGCAATATTTTGCCCTTTGTTCTGGATGTTAGATACACAGTGTTAAGCTTATGAAGATTCATCAGTCTGTAGATGTGTGACTGATATACTGTTCCCCATAAATATTAAACTACAGAATGCTGCTAAAATAACAGTCAAGTCTAAGGTTATGAGTGAAGAAAAAAGAGTACCATATGTCTATGTTATATCTCAGAAAAAAAAAAAAAGAGTCCCCATGGTAACTCCTATTTAGTTGATTCTGTGTGTCTTAATGTGAGTAGGAAATACGGAGTGTTGTGCTAGTCCCAGATTGAGTTCAATATCTGCTCTACAGCTCTCTAGTTAAGTAAAGTTGGGTGAGATTTCTGAATGGCAGTCAATGCTTAAAGGAACAATGTGAAGCTGTTACTGAGATCATGGATTTAGTTAGATGAAAATTAAATAATGCATACAAAATATCTGGTGAAAATACTGCAATGTCTCCTTTTCTTCTGCTTAACACCTATAAATAGGAAGGAAGGGAGAAAGATGAGTACATCAGTGTGCATGATGATATAGATAATTTAAATATAAATCAAAACTTTTAAATTTATAAAATGAACCTGTACCACTCACCTGGACTTAAACTTTTCACACAAGGTATGGAATTATGCTGAAATGTTCATGTAATCATAAAAAATGCAAGTACAGAAATGTAAATGTACAGGAAGAGATGTTTAGGTCAGAGCAGCCATGGACTGAGTAAGCATCACAGAGGAATATAGTGCAGATCCCCTTTCACAAGAAGTTTAAGTTATATGATATACTCTTCAGAGATTTGAGAATTCTTCCACAGTGTAATACATCAAAACTCGTTAATTTCCATCAGATAACTAGCAGTGGCTAAGGAGGAAAGATCATTTCTGACTTGCTTCCGACACAGGAAAAATGACAAATATTAAGGAAAGGTCATTCAGAATCCTTTACATCCCTTTTGCAGAACAAAACACGATGTTCTTTAAATTTTGCAATGCTAAATTTGTAGTAAGTTCAGAGGCTTGTCTCTGTTAAGTTTCAATAGTCAGCATCGTTCCTGAAAGGTAGAAGATGCTTAAATATTTACACATAGCAGAAACAAATGTATGGCTTTCTACATATGTAACGCAAGTATTTTAAACAAAGCTTTAAAGTATAGAATAATGCCAACTAAAGCCCTTTCCTTTTGTTGCAGGTATGATCAACCAGTATTAACTGCTTATTTATAACTCTGGCAACTCCTCCTTTGATCATACCTCTGGGAAAACACAATTTTATTAGTTAATCCATAAGCCCATTTATTAAAAAGTGTGCTTACAGGTAATACTTGATAAATAACCATTAATCACCTTTCTAGATATGTTTCAGAAAATTTAATTTTTTTCCTTTTTCTCATTACTTTCCTTACATTTTAATACATCCACTTATTAAAGTATTATAGGATTTTTCTACACTCTCTGTCTTTTCTATTTCCAGTGTGTCTTTTTCTTAGGTCCCTTAGATGTTAATAAGAAGTTTTGACTTTTTCATTTATCCAATTAGTATTGCATACAAAAGTTCAGAGCCTGTGAAAGTTTCATGTACTTTGCATGAAAACATACCTATTAACCTTAATAAATATTTTCTAAAGATGACACCACTGGTACAGTTAGAAGTAACTCATTGATCTGTGCATAATACATTGCCTTAATCCAAACCACTTTTCAATGTACTAAAAAATCACTTTCTCTTTGACAGTTACCTGATTCATCATTGCTCTTTGCATTATAATGTGTGAAAAAAGCTAGTCACAAGAGGTTTTCTTCTTTATAGTTCCATTTATATAGCATTCTTGAAAACACAAACATATTGTGAAAAATAAATCATTGGTAGCCATAGATAAAGGATGAGAAGAGAGTATTGCTATGAAGGGAGTTATTGTTATGAGAAGAGAGTATTGTTATGAAAGGAGTTATTTAGAAATTATCTGTAGATAGATTTTGATGGTGGTTACATGAATTTAACATGCAAGTATCAACATTCCTAGAGTTATGCAGAAAAATCAAAAAAGTTGATAAAAATACTATTTTCCTTAAAATAATGATATGGCAATATCTGAGATTTAGAAGGGAAGGGAGACTGGAGTGTGCAGTGGGGAACAGGGAACATATGGAAATGCTGTGTACTTTTTACTCAATTGTTCTGTCATCCTAAAGCTTTTCTAGAAAAGTAAAATCTATTTGAAAACACTCTCAAACAAACAAAAAAATGTACCTATTTTAGTTCACTGTATGAAATATATCAGTACACTTTCCTCAAAACCTTAAGGGAAAAATAATGTTCTGTTTGCATATTTCATCTACTTCAAACAGGGAAGAACAAATTCTGTCAGACAAGATGACCCAAGGACTCAGCTACCTTCATGAGTAGAGAAAGCACATATAAATACACTTACAGTCAACATAGACTTTATGATCCTAGTAGATATTCCTGTAGTTTAAGGCATGAGAACATTCCCTAATGGTGGTTCTCATCTGCACATCTGGACAGAAGCCTCTTGATGTTTTTTCCTGTATCTTAATCAATGACAAAAATCAGTGATGTAGAGGAGTGTCATTGCATATTTCTTACTACTACTCCTGTGGAGCAACAGAACTTTACTTCCCAGAAATTTCCTCAAATTTTTAAGTGTCAAAAGCTTCATTATCTTTCTCATTAACAAAGGCCGCCTGTGTTAGTTCAGAATGATTGAAAAGGAACTCAACTTTGGAAAGACCTGAAATGTATTCAACATACAAATATATCAAAATTGTCTCCATTCATCCTTAAATCAACCAAGTGTGATACTGAAGTGTGAAATCATCATGGAAGGTAGGAATTTTGCATAAGTGGAATCCTCCTTTGGCATTTTTTAAAGTAAATTGCTTGTGGACAAAGCTTTATTAAGTAGTGAGACTGAATCTTACAGAATGCTCAATTCTAGTCTTTTCTGAGACCAAGGAACACAGGGTGGTGGATACAAAATAAAACACATGCAAACCAAAAAGGTAACCAAAGTTACTTGTCATTTAGAAATATTTCAGTTCAGGTTCATTTCTTTGGCTGATAGTTTTCTCCATCACCATTATAATACAATTACTTCCCCAGTTGGAGGTTAACATCCCATTCACTAGTTAATTTTTTTAAAACTATAATCTGCATTTCATCTTTCTGTCCATGGAATCTTGCCTATAGCTACCCTCTCCTTTGTGAGTTAATTCCATCCTCTCCAAATGAGCCAGAGGATCTTTGTTAATATTCTGTTCAACTGCAAGAATTTAATCAATGTTGTCTTCCTTTGCCAAAATCTAGATAGATCATCGTATTTTTCCTTTCTATCATCACTCCTGGTATCACTGACCATCTGTGAAGAGAGAGCCTGGTGAGTCTCAAATATCTCCATGAGCAAGATCTGTTAATAGCTCCAAAACAAAGACAGAATGTGAGGAAAGTGTCATAGTGAGAATTAGAGATTTGCCAATAATGTCAATAGATATTACTAATTTTTTTTTTCTGCAATCATGCTCTAACCTAACTCTTCGGGTACACTAAGAAAATAGAAGAATTCAATCATTTATTTTAAACTTATTCATCTAAAATTCATTTAAAATTCATTTAAAATTTCATTCATTTAAAATTTCATTCATTTAAAATTTCTTTTCCTGTCAGGAATCCTGGGTCAGAACTTTCCAGGCTTTGTGCTTGTTTGTTTGTCTGAACCCCCATCTTTACTGGTGTGTCTGCCCTTCAGCTTTGTCTTCCTCTTGTAACACCCTTCTTCTTATAGTTGTCAGGCAGATTTGTTTTCTACAATGCAATCTTATGCCACTGACTCAGCTTTAAATATTCTGCCATGATTCCCCCTTCAGAATAAAACCGGAATTTATTTTTATTACATTTCCAGTTCCGTTTTTGTTTTGGAGCTGGGTGAAATGCATAAATGTCTTATGATTTGCATACATGGTATTTCTTCTACACAGAAGGCTCTTCCACCAATCTATCTGGAGATGAATTTACTACCTTTTTGCCTCTGCTTGGTGGTTTCCTATTACCTGTCTAGGCCTTCTTAGGAGGAGTTTATAATGTCTTCCTTGGGCGTACAGTGTTTATACTCTCATTCTCTCATGAATATGATTATGCTCATAAATCTAAAGAGACACCTGTAGAGTTTCTGTAACATTTCAACATTTCTTCACTGAATAAACTTCAGGAAGAGGAAGCAAGAGCACCAATCTTATAATAAACATTTGTCCCTCAATTAAGCATACAGGCGCAGGCTGCAGAAAGGAAGTAGTGTGTCACGCGGTAGAGGAAAACTGGCTCATGTAATTAGGGAGGCTGATCAGTCCCACAATGTGCTGTTTGGAAGTCAAAAACCATGGAAAACTGGTGGTATAATTCTAGTTTGAGTTTGAAGACCTGAAAGACACAATGGTGTCTGAGTACAAGGGAAAACCAATGTCCCAGCTAAGACGTAGGTGAGACACAAGAGAGGAGAATTTCTCCTTCTTCTATAATTTAGCCCTATTCAGGTTCTTAAATGGACTGGATAATGCCCACACCCATTGGGGAGGGCAGTCTACTTCACTTAACCCCTTGACTCAAATGCTAGTCTTTTCCAGCAACTCTCTGCTAGACACACCCATACATAATTCTTAATCTGAGCCCCCTGATCCAGTCAGCATGACAGAGAACCATTAGACACAAACTAGTACAGTAGCAAAACATTCCCATATTCATCATGAAATTGTTTCAGACAGGTGACTCAAAGAAATAAGGATAGGTTCTGTTTCACTGCCAGGTTGATAGGAGAGCAAAACTATAAGGTGAAAGTAAGTGATGTATCAACATACCGTTATTGCAAATAGTTCAGGATTCAGAAGATTCTTGTTCTTTTTAGATCAGAAGTTCTCAATCATAGCCATATTAGTGCTGCTGTTGTGTGTGGCTGTTGCATTTATGGTAGGGTACTCAGCAGCATCCCTGGCTTCTGTTCATCACATAACTGTATCTCCTCAGAAATGTGACAGCCAAAAATTTCTTCAGACCTTGTCAGATGTTCTTGGTGGGATACAATTCCCAGTTGAGAACCACTATGACAGTTTAAAGAGCTTTCTGAGAATAAAATTAAGGTATTTGAAAACATTTTCCTTAAATTTAAAATTTTTCAGAACACTGAAGATTAGTTATTATTTCATTTTAAATCAGAAATAAGCTAGAATTGTAGTTTACCACATAAAAATTTTCCTTCTCTTTTTGGTGTTTTCAAAGACTTCAGTGGAATATGTATATTCTATTCTGTTACCCTAGAAGTGATCTCTGGGATTTGAAGTGTCAGATAACTTGCCCAAGTTTATGGGCTTTTGAGTGAAGATCTGGAAAAGTAACCCAGGTTATAGGTCCATCAAAGACCATGCCTGATGCAGCTGCATTATACTCTCTTGTTTGACAATGTCTATGTTATATAATTGAATTTATGCTCTTTAAAAGTCAGTATTATTAAGTTCAATATGTTTCTATATATTCTCTACATTATATTTAATAAAATTCCAGGATCTGAGAGTAATAATTGAGGATTTCCTGCTAAATATGAAACTAAGATTTGGGCATCATTTCTTTTTGTTTTTGTTTCTGTTTTTGTGTCTATGTACCTAACCCCTCACCTCTTCAAAAATGGGTAAATCATAGCATTTAGTATCTCCACAACTTAGGTTTGTTGCCTTCTTCTCTACTTCCTCCTCCTTCTTCTGTAGTACTGGGGGTTTGAATCCGGGGCCTTTATAAAGAGCTACATCCCTAGGCCACTTATACTTTTTATTTTGAGTTAGTGACTCACTAAGTTGCCTAGGATGGGCTTGAACTTATTATTCTCTTGTCTCCCCAAGTGCTGGAATTACAAGGGGTAGGCCACCACATCTGGCTATTCCAATGCTTTTGCCAGATCATGATTCATTGTTAAACCACCAATTTCATATCAAATATGGATACATATCACTGAGCACTTTTTGTGTAAATATTATTATAATTTCCAAGCCAGTATACTCTTAGAATCTGCATTTCATTGTTGAAAAATCTGAGATGCTTACAATAGAGTTCTGGCCATATAGCTTGCACATATGAGCCAGGATTCAAAACTTAGATCTCCTCGATATCAAAACTTATCCTTAAATACCACTCTATATTAATTTTTATATGAAGTCAGTAAAGATATAGATGAAGACCCAGGGGGAAATTCTGAATCCATGATAGTCATGCAAAATCAGACTTCAAAATGCACATAAGTAAACAAAGGCAATAAATCTATCTTTACACAGGGGTGAAATAAATACGACATTGTCATCAAATTCTGTATTTTGCTCTAATATTTGATATTTTTATTTATTTGTAGCATACAGCTCTTTCTTGTATCAAAGCTCCAATAAGAATTCCTTGACATAACCAAATCTGATACACATCCCTGGTGGTTTGAAAAAAAAAAACAGAAAAAAGAACATAGCAATAAGAAAAAATTAATAAAAGAGGTTCTGGAGAAAATAGTAAATAAACACAATTATGATTCATAAAAATAGTGGGTTAGAGGATTATTGAGAAGAAATAAAAAGGGAAATGTTTGCATAATATTTCCTTTCCATTTAGTATTTAGATACATTATTGGAAAAAAGTTAAAACATAAAAGGTATACAAAGAATTTATGAAAAAGTCATCTATTAAAATTGAATACAGTGTTAGCATAAATTCATCTTTTAAAACATTACTGAATGTTTTTCACAACTTAACTAGGCACTTGGTATATGCTGGAATGTGCTCTGTCTCATAGGAATTTAAAATAAATTCCAAAAGGCAAGAATTCTGAGGAGTACATTTCATTCTATTCTTTTTTTAACCTATACTTTAGCTCTGAATGGGATTTGGGAATAACTCATCATAATATTTATAGTCATTTGGCGGGGGATAAATTTCACCCTCAAGTAATGAGTGCTAGTATAAAGGGCTATATCCTTTGGTAATTTAAAAAATACTTTAGGGTAAATGGAGCATTTCAGGGAAACATTTGAACTGTTGTAGAGAAGATGGTCATTAGGAATGGATAGGGTTAATTGTTTCTACATAAAAGTGGACTTGTTGAGACAAGAAAATAAGACAATGTATCATTTTTCCTTTTTAAGAACATTTCGTGAAGGCAGAATTATTATCAGGATCTCTCTTTCTCTCATTTGATCAACATTTTATATAATTTTATATTTTTTTGAAGCTGATGAGTCTGTTAAGTTACACAATCAATTGTGTATTATATATTTGTATACAATTGTATATTTGATTGTATATTTGATGAAGAATTTCTAATAAAAATAAGTTTTCATTTGTCCAAAAGGTTTTTTGGATTTAATTCTGCTTCCACAGTTGAAAACATTTGCCAAGTTTGTATCACAAATTAGACATCTGAGAAGCAGGCAGCAAGTTTGTTAATTATTGGATTAATTTAATGAACTTATTCTCATTAGGCTTTATGAGACATGCTGTACACGGCAACGTGTGAAAGTCCACAACCACAACATGGCAATGTCAGTAGGTAATTAAGGACACTGATGAGGACTTTTGCAGAAACAAGATGTGGCAAATTGTTTGTGTAAAAGTGTGTTATTAGATAGAATTAAGAGTTGATAATTGCAGAGAATTAAGTAGAGATCATTTTCGTTGTAACAAATTAAGGGAGTAGTCAGTTTGGCTCCCAAAACAAATGTTGAATATACACATAAATCATATTTTTTCACAGCCTACACTTCATTCTGAGTGTGATGAGCTATGTAATAGTGTTTTACTGCCACATGATCTGGAAGTAGGCAGTTTGTCATCAGAAGGATTTCTAAAGTGTTGATCTTTCAGAAAAAGAATCTCACACTTCAAATGGCCTCATGATGGAAAAGATATAAAACAGATGTTCTTTTTTTTCTCACTTTCTATTTTTTTAAAAATCTATTGGCACTTGGTTGTTATTGATCCTGAAAAAAAAATGAAGATCGACTATGACTGGAATGTAAAACTGCATATTCCAACACATATTCTACCTCACTCAATTTCTCCAAAAAGAGAAAGTTGTGGAGGGTGATAGTGGGTCTGAGTTTGGCAACAAATTAAAATAACTGTTTAAAAAAATCAAACAGGGTTGGGGATTTAGCTCAGTGGTACTGTGCCTGCCTCACAAGCGCAAGGTCCTGAGTTCAATTCCCGTGCCAAAAAAAAAAAATTAAAAAATCAGACATGGAATTATGATAGCCTAAAAAAATTGTCAACTCTAAGTTCAGCCCTTTGTGTCTCTAAAGACAGCATTTTAAAGCTACTTAACTAATATTTAGCATATTGCCAGCATAAAAGAGCCAAGCTAAAGGATGGGTAAATAGGAAGTAAAAACACCTTTAAAAAGACTGAAATGTTTTTAGCATTATCTTAAGCATTAAATTTAGCTGATAAACTGAAACTATACCCACATTTTTCTGCATCTCTCATTTAAATACACTAAAGTATATAAACTTTCTATTATTAACAAGAGATAATAGGCATTCAAGTAGTTTTAAAGTTCGATGTGTGAAAAAAAATTGAGTCAATGACAAAAATGATGATGTTAATGATAATAATGTGATTATTATAGTTACTTTTTACAAAATGCCAAATTTAACATGTTTAAAAAAATACTTTGATTTTTACCTCCTTCTATGAACTCCACAATGATCAATTACTATTATTAATTTTGTTTTATACATAGAAGTTTGTCCTTTTCAAATTTAGGATTACTTTTCTCTTTTCATTGCTTGAACACAAGCGTTTGGATTAGTGCCAGGGTTCATTACTATATGACAAAATAAATCTCAGGGGTATCAGCATTACGCTTTTGTTGCTGTGGAGATTTCAGTAAGGCCTGTGGAAAAATCTGTATGCTTATATGTACATCATAACACACAATGAAGTATTTTTCCCATGGACACCTATTTTATAAGCTAAAATAAATTAATTAAAAGTTTAAGGCTTCTAATTAGATGGCTTCTGTCATGTGTCCTTCCTAGCTCTTAGGAGTTTGCTGACAGGCTTGTGAGTAGGATCATTTGAGGAAGCCCTGGTTTGTGTATTTTCCGTGTTTGTCCTCCTGTCTTCTATGTGGGAGTGACAATAATCAGAGGGTGTTTCTTAATTAAACATAAAGATATTCATACTCCAAGGTTGCAGAGATTCATACCGATAATAAATTAGATATAAATAAATAATAATAAAGAAGTATGGCATTTAAATAGTAGGCTTGTGGATTTCACATGAAATAGCTGTACTGCACAGCTGAGAGGTTCAGTAGGATTAAGGCAATTTAATTAGTGATAGTTTAAAACGGAATTTCCAGACCCATGTGACTTTCCTTAATGAAATCCTCCCCTCAAATATCTAGTTTAGTCACAGGTGAAATGATGAGAAGAAGACAAGAGAGTTCTTCAAAACATTCTCAAAGATTGCAAATCTCTGGAAAACAATTCCAATCAACACAACTTTATTGCAGAGTGAACCTGTATGTTGAATGCTTCATAGAACATCTTTGACATAACAAGCATTGAGATATAGGTAGACAAACATTTGCTATTTGCAAATGTGCACTAGATCATTA
This sequence comes from Heterocephalus glaber, assembly GCF_000247695.1. Next base: position 24,177,402 of record NW_004624746.1, on the reverse strand, counting down.
ATTCATTTGAAGTACACCCCCTATATGTTCAATGTTATGTCCAAAGTTGTGAAAAGTAAAGCCTCTATAAACCAGTCAGGTAAACATTTCGTTTTATTTTTTATTTTATTTTATTTTAATTTTTCAAGAATCTTACCATCTAGAACACTGCAAATCTGCTTTGGATGATACTGTTCTACTGGTAGACAGGCATATAGGAAATGAAAGCATGATTACTAAATAATTCAGGCATAAATGGAACATGGGGAAAAAGGAGTGGAATATTTCTTGGGTCTGATATAAGGACTGGTTTCATAAGGTCAGATATAAGGATTGATTTCCACATGTCAGATACTAATAGTGTCAAAATAAATATCTACTATTCAGTAAATTATAATCCTATTGATTATCTGTCTGATAAGTAAGATAAATCCAAACAAGACAATATAAGTATATAGGATTGTGAAAATGACATAAGTATCTACATACAACATTGACCCAGGGTTTACCAGTTAATAAGCACTCAACAAATGCCTGCTATGATCATAATGTTTTATCTTAAGTATGGAGTTTGAATAGTATATATTTATTTTGACATTATTAGTATCTGACATGTGAAAGGCCTGGATGGATACAGTGGGCAGAGAAATTTTGTATGGAGTCACCACATTCTCTTAAAAATAAAGAAAAATCTGTGGAAGGATTTTAATGGAGTCTTAAAATATGTTACTTCTTTAAAGAGGTGAGCAAAGTATGAATGAAGGGGACAGTTAAAGGAGATTATCTTCTGGTAGATGAAGTATTCTCCATGAAACAGACAATGAAAGATTGAGCTTATAAGGAAAACACAATGGTTGGTGTTAAAAAAGTATGCATCTAAATACACTATACATTTCCACGATAATATGCATGTATTAATCTTTCTAATATATTCTTTCATTCTCTAGTCAATGACCACCAATTCTGATGTCAGCTATAACAGTGATTACTAAGAATGTGTTAAGCCTCTAAAGAGATATGTTTCCTGCCTTCTCAGATTTGTACATGGAACAGACAACAGGCTGTGGAGTATACCTAACAAGATTATTAGGATTAAATGATTTGTGAGAAATATGGGAAGGGAGTAAAAATGTAGGAATAAAATTACCTTTCTTGTCCTTATACCTTCCACCAATTTTGTCCTTTCCACTTCTACTTGTGAAGATTGAAGCAAAGGAAATTTTTAGTTAATACCTCTCATCTGTCTCCAAGAGGAAAATATAAAAAATCTACAATAAGATATTTTCTATTTCACCCCTGGTATTAATCTTACATTTACCTTCGGTTGGTCATTCTCAAAGAATTGAACGGTACCAGTCATTTGACAGGACCTCATTTCTTCCATTTTGGATTACTAAACCTATTAATTAAACTTCCTAAGGTTGCATGTTCAGTGCCTCACAAAGTAGATTCTGAGAGAAAATTGGTGTGAAGATGGTGTATGTGAAGGTGGTCTTGAAATTACACCTGTGAAAGGAAATCAGGGGTGCAGAACTAGGAAAAGGGAAGAGTTAGTGATGAATCTCAGATCTGCCCACATCACACAGAACTCCACAACAGGAAGGACTTTCACAGCTTCCCACAAGTGACTGGTGCAAGTGACTGGAGTTTTATGTTCCTGTGTCTCCTGATCCCGGGACTTCCCTGGAGACTTCCCTGAGAAAAGCCATGGCCTCACACAAGGCATTTGTTCTGCTACCTTTGTTGAGATCATGTACGACCAATTAGCTCTTTGGAGTTTTGCTAACCAGAGGAGAGATTGTCCCGGCCATTATTCACACATGTTGACCAGTTAGGTGTGGGTTATCAATGGATGGAATATAACCTCGGACAGGGCCACTCTCTTCAGCCAAATCACATTGGAAAAAGCTGAAAGCTGAGTGCTGTCTGCTGATGTCACTTCTAGTAGCTGAGAACCAATTCTATCAGTTCTCAAGTATGGTTGCCATATTACATTGAATAATGAGGGAAAGCTAATAAAACTATGTCTCTTGAATATATTTGTACCTCAGTGCCTTCCAAACTATTTCTTTGCAGGCAAACTTTGTTCAAAAGTGTCTCATCTTCTCTCAACTTCCTATGAATACAGCCCCCTGAACTCACAAGCAAGTTTTAATCAACCACAGTCTTCCCTCTCCAATATCCCTAAACACATAATTGCCAGGATCAGACACCTCAATCCAGTATTTATCATTTATTTTTTAACTTACCATTTTCATTGTTAACATTAGTAAGTACTGTATTTATTTTTATGACGTTATGTACATATTCCAAATCCCCCTGAGGTATATGATCATTATGTCCTACAAACATGTAGAAATTTAAAAAAAACTGAGGAAAGAAGAAAATATAAAAGTTTAAATAAATGATAAAGTAAACATGAATTATTCCTATGTAAATTTACAGAAGTCGTATATATTTCTTTCATATTTTAGCTAGGTTTAAAACTTTAATATTTATGATGATCAATTATAATTCTGTTGGAGGGTCAAAATTATATGTTTGATATAATTTATATATACTTACATTATGTTATTACTCTTGTATTTTATTATTGTTATATGCAATGTTTTACACAATTCCTTTTGTTTTATTTTCACTTTAAATGTGATATTCATTTGAATGCACTAACATTTTCAATTATGCAACATAAAATATGGGCAAATATTTATTTAATGTCTAATACTAAAGGTACTTTGAACTTTTGCATTAAATTTATATAGTAAAAGCTATAGCACCAAAAGCTAAACTTTTAACACAGGTTTATTGTTTTGTTGCTTATTATTAGAAATAAATGCATTATTATAGTCCCAAGGAATAATAAATAGACCTGTGACTCTTCAATACCTGGCTGTCACTTGAGTGTTCTCCTATCTTCAGTTGGCTGGGGCGGGCTTATCATCCCAGACTCCCAGGTAGGGGGAAAACGTGGGGTGCGTGATTCTCCTCACCATCACCAAACTAGAAAACATGTATAACCTGGGCCTGAAAAATTGAACTGTAGAGGTTGAACTCAATTCACCATTTCTATAGGGCCATATAAAGTATTTTTTGTTCTTCTAGAGAATTTTTCAACAGAAAACACCATTTTAGTACTTTATTTTTAGCAAATCCTGAAATTTATGGCAATTTCTGGGGGGAAATTTCTAAAAACAAAAAAATCTTTATTTTCAGGAGAGAGTGATCATTTTGTTGGATGTGGATATTCAGTGGAAAATCCCTTCCCATGGCAGTTTGGAGGAATTATTCCATTATAGATGAGAAGTGTGATACTAATTGAAACTTGAGTGTTTACATGTGACACATCTTTATGAGGAGTTCTCAGAACTGGTTACATTAATATGGATATTTTTTCATTAATTTTGGCACTTTGAGATGTCTTCCATATGGAAACTCATGTTCTTCAGCTGTGGTAAGTATCTTTATATTATTTCATTCCTCTGTTTTTATCTCTTATCTCTAGCAGCTATTCTTTTGTTTTTTGAGACAAAGTCTTGCTATGTAGTCCAGGCTGGCCTCGAACTCACAGCAGTCCTCCTGCCTCAGCCTCCTGAGTGCTGGGATTACAAGCATGTGCCACCATGCCTGGCATCTAGTAGCTTTTCTTATTGATTAGAAAACTGTAATGGAAAAATATGTGACTAATCTGTAAGATGTATTTGTTATCTTTTAAATTGTTTACTGTGTTAGCTTTCTGTTATCAAAAAATATCCATGCAAGTCAACTTAAAAGGAGAAAATTTTATTTTGGTTCACAGTTTCAGAAATTCCAGTTCCTAGCTGCATGGCTCCATCAGTTTAGGCTTGTCGGGGCACAGTATGGTACCTCATGGCCAGTTCTGTGGAGAAAGAGGTCTGTCAGCTCATGGTGCCTAGGAAGTTGGGGGTGGGCTTGATGTCCCAATACCACTTCAAGGGAAGGACCTCCATGCCCTAACACCTTCCACTCAGCCCTTTCAGCTCCTCCCAATAGCACCACAGAAACAAGCCTTTTGCACATGGCCTTTGGGGAACATCTAAGATCCAAACCGCAACACTTATTTTTGGAAACATGAACTCATGTTTATCTTCTAATCTTCTTACTATTTTCAGGATGACAACTGAAACATTTTTGATGTTTTATTTCCATTATTGCTTCCTATGTTCTTCACTTCTCTTTTTTGTATTTATTTGTTTACATTGGTAATTTTCATATTAAAGGGCTTGTTTTAGACATCCAAGGCCAATTTGCTATTGAATTCTTGCAGAAGAGAGGCACCAGAAAAGTTGGTTGAAGATAGAATTTTACAGTTGAAAGGACTCATGTTAGAGTGTTTGAAAATGCAATGGGCCTTTTCAAGAGAAAAACTATAGGCCTTAGTATCTCAGATTATTTCACTGTACTATTTTGCTCAGAGAAGAAATGTCCAACTAGGGATTCCAGTAGGAGAAGATTGTGCAATTTACATTATTATGCAGATTTTCACTCACTCTTCCTACTTTTACTTCATTAATTTATTCCTATCAGCTCTCTTTTGGTTTTCTGGTATGTGTCAGGTAATATCTGCTAGGACTGAGGAGATATTCTTTGTTTATTGTCTTACTCTGGATTTCCCAAGAAGCAGACAATAAGATGGGATTAAATATGCAAAGAATTCATTAAAGGAAAGAACTGTGCCAGAGAAAATGAGGAGGAAATTGGAAAGGCTTTAAAACTTCTGCTCCTGAGTGGAAGAGAAAGCAGGGAGAGTTGAATGGAAACATACTAGATTACTGTGCATCCTAAAATAACAGGTTTCCTGAGAACATCTGGGTGTCCTTGAGTCAAAATGAGCATGAAATGAGTTCTGTTTTTCACAGAAATAGACCTACTTTCCTTTAGCTCATTTTATTTTAAAGAAAAGAGAAAAATATGCCAAATAAAAAATTAAAAAAATATGCCAAATGGTCCCCCTAGTGGCATGGAAGAATTAGCCCATCGTTCTAATACCTAATTTCAATGTATGTTTTAGACACAGAGCTAGAAGCACTCTATGCCAGGCAGCTGTAAGCAAGAAGACTATCATGTGACTTCATTTCCATATTGCTGCTAAGGCAAGCCAATTCCCCAGTACCCTTTTTTTTCCCAAGCTTAGGCTGGAAAAAAAAATCAAACAATTTGTAAATGAGCATTCGGTGAAGTGTAATGAATACAGGCTAATTCACTAATTGAGCCTCATTCCACAACTCTCCACTAATAAGCATCTTAATGTGCTTAACTGCAAGTGTCCAAAATAGTTATTGAGAAGTGTGGAAATTTCTCATTCTGTTTGTGAAAATTTTGATAATGTTGCAGTTTGATTAATTGAGAGAAAATGTTGCACTAACACTGAAGAAAATGTAAAAGCATGAAAATAATATAATTACATAACAAACTAATTAGCAACTAAAGTATTTTTGTAATAACTTTTATTGCAATATGACACTGATTTGAGTTTTCTAGTGATGCTAAACAAACCTGATATTGAAAATTTTCCTGAATAACTTGTTTAAGGATATGACAAATATACTAGTCAATATTTTATTAATTATAAATAGACAAAGTTACACTTCTTGGTTTCATCTAAATTTAATTAACAAAGCATTTTAAAATATTAAAGTCAAAGCAGGTTCAAATTATTCATTATATTAAAACTCTATTTTGTCTTCCCCTCCTCTTCCTTTTCATCCAGTGCTTCTCCTTTCTTGCAGGCTTCATTCCCACAGAAGAATAATTTCTCAAAATGGTTCTCCTCCACCACTCCATGGAGAGCTGCTGTTAGAGCCATACAACTTTGGTTTGAAAAGTACTCTAACATGTCTCAGAAAGTCTGTCTCAAAGTTTTTACATGATATTTTACAAAAGGATTTGGAGGGATAGATACTCTTCACAGGGAAAGAAGATCTCACACAGAAAAACAAGGCTGATTAAAATAAGCATCAAAGTTTACATATACCAATTTTAAAAGTCCAAAGAAAATGACTTTGAAAATGTGAATGTTTTCCACTCTTTGCCAATTTCTTGCATTTGTGGCATTTTACCCCTTACTCCTCCCTAAGGATAAAGTGTACATTTTTAAGCAGGAAAGACCTAGGGCTAATTTATGTGGCCACCAAGATATTGTGAGTTTAGGTGCTTATCTCCACTACAGCATACTGATGGAAAGAATAGCTTCAGACGTGTAATTACACAAAAGGAACATATATTGTTTTCCCTGACCTGTAACTAACCTAGAACATTCATACATGCACTACTCAATGTGCAGAGCAAGCAACTGACCTCTATGTAAGCAAAATACCTCAGGGCCCATAACTCATGTTGTCAATGAGCTAACACCATAGTCTGAACATAATGCAAAGAGGGTGTTAGCTTCAGTTTTCTGCAACTTCATTTCTGTATTGTCAACATTTAGACTGAAAAAATCAAGTGTGTAAGATTTCTACTGTTTGGTGAGTTTATTGTTATGTACTTCCTACAGGTATGTTTATAATCAAAGCCACAGGGATAGACCTTGAAAGTTTTTCTTTTTCCTTTTTTTTATTTCAGGGCATTTCTGAGAGTGGAAATAATGAGACAACAAGAGGTGCAACACCCAGAGAAGGTGAGAGCAATAGCTATTACATCCTAGTGCATCGTAAATTCTTAATATGAGTCTGGCATTGTGTTTATCATATTTTTATTTCTATTTAGTAAATGAAGAAGTAATACCTCAAAGTTTTTAATAAACTCATCTGAAGCACTCAATGGGAGAAAAGGGTTTCAATCACAGGTGGTTTAATTCTGGAACTTGTATTCTAAACCAGAGATTATTTTATAGAAGGGCTTTTCAGAATATAGTCCCAGACAAGCAATGTCAACTTCATCTAGGAATTGGTTATAAATGCAAATTCTCAGGTGTACCTGCTGAGTCAGAGGTATGTTCCAGGAATCCGATATTTTAATATACTTTCAAGTCTGAAACCCACTGCTCAGTGACATCATTATGTCTTGGCTCCTGTCCATGATGCTTTCACCTTAGGGTTAGATATTGAAGCCCTCAGATGTCCAGACACAGGATTAACCATTATCTGTAGGGAAACGACTTTCCATTCACTTAGAGAATGGTTGGTGCGGCTTCTTGGGGAAATCCCATTTTACCAGCAAAAAATGATGATCTCTAACTTACATAATGACTCCTATCGATCACATTAACAACCTCAGCAAAAGGTTATCTTGGTGATTTATCTGTATCAGCTACTTCTCACTGTGACCCAGACATTTAGAGATGCAGGTGCAAATGTGTGATTACAACAATTTGGAGCAGAGGGATGGAGTGATTAACAGTTGTCCTCCGAGCTGTGGATGAGGAAATACAGGTATGTGTTGTACAACATACAAGCCACAAGTCCAAGAACAATAGAGTATTTATGGGCTCCAGGAATGTAATTTATTCAGCAAATAGAAAATATGTGAACATGTGCACCTCAAGAGCTTAAGTACCTTGAAGTACATTTGTGCTTTTGTAAGTGCATTTGTGACTGTGTAAATCCCAGTTATGGTGAGAGTACTGCAGAAGTAGAATCCAGTCCTGGGGGTGGGGGGCTCATCAATATATGGTAGAAAGATAAGAGACAGCAGGGCATGATGTCACATACCTGGAAACCTAACACTCAGGGAGGCTGAAGCAGGAGGATCACAAATTTGAGCTCATCCTGGCCAATTTAGAATTTAGTAGTATCGTTTCTCAAAATTAAAAAAAAAAAATAACATAAGGGCTCAGGATATAGCTAAGTGACAAGGCTCTGGGATAAGTCCCCAGTACAGTGTACAGCAACAATTAGTTTATTAATTAATTTTTAAAATTAAAACAATAATAAAAGAAAAAAGAAAGATGACAGACTGTGCCAGAATTTGAACATGAAATTTTCATATACTCTCATGTGATCAAGAGTGAATGAGAAGAGCCTGCCCACAGAGGAGCTGCAGGGGCACACGGGCTCTCACCAGAGGCCTGCCATTCTATCCGTGAATGCCTGCATATGCCAGGGAGCAGCTGCATGGCCCAGGCCAGTGGGAGCTGCAGGCGAATCCCAGCTGGGGCTGCCCAGAGCCCAGAGGCTTGGGCACACCCACCCAAGCCAAAGGCCTGTCCAGAAAGGGGCTGCAGGAGCACATGGGCTTCAGATAGAAGCCGGTCATACCATTGGCCACAGCCAGGGACCTGCCTGGAGAAGAGTTGTACAGGCACACAAGCGATACCCATAGGCTAGCCTGGATACCACAGATAAGTTCGAGGAGACCCCAGCCAAACCCTGTGCAGACAACAGAAACTGGGTTGCACAGCCCCTAACCAAAGGCCCTCCCAGACAATAGCTACATAGGGGCCCCACTGAGAGGCACACCTAGGTACCATTCCAAATGTGCTCAGGCCCCACCCAGAAGCCTGCTCAGACAATAGGTCAGTTCAGGGATATAGAAGGCCGCTACTCTGAACCCAGGAATTGGTGTACTGGTGAGCAGCAGAGTAAATAAAGGCTGATTGGTGGCTTGCTGAGAATTCAAGACCACTGGATCAGCAAAAAGTCACCTTAACAAAGGCACAGCAGGCTGCATCTGTTGAAATGAGAAGACACATAAATAAGTCCTAAAACCAGACTTCCATATCACCTAAGGGAACCCCAAAGAGCAATGAGATGGAACAGTCTGGTACTCAACCACCTGTACTCCCTGAACTGGCAATGAAAGGGGAACTGGAAAAAATGAAATCAGAAATAATTTCTCAGATAACAACAGAGATTGTGCCCATAGTACAAGAAATGATCAATAAATCCAGAGCAGGGGACACAGATAAAAAAAAATAGAGGACTTGAGGAACATGATGGAATTCCAATATAGGAAACAAATGGAATCGATAAAACAGATACAAACAGATTTCCAGGAGATTAAAAAATCCATTGAAAGTTTATGTAGTAGAATGAGCCAATGCAAGGATAGAATATCAGATATAGAAGACTGGATTGCAATTAGTGACCAGGAAAAGAAAAGTTTCTTAAAAATAGTAAGGTACCATAAGAAATCAATCCAGCACCTGATAGATGATGCAAAGAAGAATAACTTCAGAGATACTGGAGTCAAGGAAGGAACAGGAAAGAGTGCAGATGACATAAAAAAAAAAACTTCACAGAAGTGATGGCAGAAAGCTTCCCAAATAGGGGAAAAGAACTTGACATTGAGAAAAATGAGGCATACAGGACTCCAACTAGCCATGATCAAAAAAAATCTACACATAGGCATATGATAGTTAAGATTCCAGAAACAGAACAGAAGAACAAAGCAGTTAGAGAAAAGAAACAAATCATATACAAAGGAAAGACCATCAGAATCACAGCAGACTTATCAACACAAACCCTCAAGGCAAGAAGAGCTAGCCTGAAAGGAAAAGAACCTCCAACCCAGATTGATGAACCCTGCAAAACTATTTTTCAAAACTGATGGAGAAATAAGATACTTTCATGACAAAGAGCACTTTAGGAACTTCACAAATACCAAACCAGCACTCCAGAAAATATTAAACAATATCCTAGGAAAAGACAATAAGGAACACAACCTCAGTAAGCCCTGCAGAATGGAGCCATCAGGCACAACAAGAAATTAAACACAAAGGGGAAGAATGCAACAAAAAGAAAAAGTCATGACAAGGATAAGTCAATACATATCAATTATAACCATCAATGTTAATGTCCTCAATTCACGAATCAAAAGAAACAGACTGGCAGAATGGGTCAAGAAGCAAGATCCAACAATATGCTGCACACAAGAAACACATTTAATTCAAAAAAGAAACTCATAGACCAAAAGTTAAAGGGTGAAAAATAATATTTCATGCGACAGGAACCCCCCAAAAAGTAGGAGTAGCTATCCTCTTTGAAGATCAAGTGGATTTCAAACCAACACTGACTAAGACAGACAAGGACACTACATCTTTGTAAAGGGAACAATTCAATGGAAGGAATGACAATCATTAATTTGTATGCACCAAACACTAGTGCGCACAACTATATAAAACAAATACTAATGGACATGAAAAATCATATAAGCACTAATACAATAGTAGTGGGGGACCTTAATGCCCCACTCTCACAAATAGATTGATCAAATAGACAAAAAATAAACAATGAAATATTAGAACTCAATCAAATTATTGAACAAATGAACTTATCACATGTTTACAGAGTATTCCAACCCACAAAATCAGAATACACATTCTTTTCAGCTGCACATGGGTCATTCTCTAAAATAGACCACATACTCGCTCATAGAACATGTTTAAGTAAGTACAAAGGAATTGAAGTTATCCCCTGGATATTGTCAGACCATAGTGCAATGAAATTGGAGATCAATGGCAAAAGAAACCACAAGAATTTCATAAACACAGGGAAACTGCATAACACACTTCTGAATAACCAATGGGTCACAGAGGAAATTAAAGAACAAGTCAGAGAGTTCCTACAATTAAATGACAATGCTAATACAACATATCGGAATCTATGGGACACAATGAAAGCAGTCTTACAAGGGAAATTCATAACAGTGAATACTCATATTAGGAAAACAGAGCAAGCTCAATTAAACAGCCTGATGCTAAACCTCAAGCTTCTAGAAAAAGAAGAGCAGGACAAGCCCAAAGCCCGTAGAAGAAAGGAAATTATAAAGATCAGGGCAGAAATCAATGCAATGGAGACTAAGAGAATGATACAAAAAATCAATGAAGCCAAGAGGTGGTTCTTCAAAAGAATCAACAAAATTGACAAACCCTTAGCCAACCTTATAATAAAAAGGAAAGAGAAGGCCCAAATCCATGCAATCAGGAATGAAAAGGGTGAAATTACAACAGACCCAGCAGAAATCCAGAGGATCATCCATACCTACTTCCAGAACCTATATGTCAATAACATGGACAACACAGAAGAAATGGACAGATTCCTAGATACATATGAATTACCAAAGTTGAATAAAGAAGACCTAAAAATTCTAAACTACCCAATATCAATCAATGAAATTGAAAATGTACTTAAAAACTTACCAATCAAGAAAAGCCTGGGTCCTGATGGCTTCACTACTGAATTGTACAAGACATTTGGAGAGGAACTACTGCCAGTATGGTTTAAGTTCTTCAATGAAACTGAAAGGGAAGCAATACTCCCAAATTCATTCCTGGAAGTAAGCATCACCTTGATTCCCCAAAGCAGAGAAAGACCCAAATGAGAAAGAGAACTATAGGCCAATCTCACTAATGAACATAGAAGCAAAAAATCATTAATAAGATACTGGTAAATAGAATGCAGATGATCATCAAGAAGATCATACACCCTGACCAAGTGGGATTCATCCCAGGGATGCAAGGATGGTTCAACATATGCAAATCACTCAATGTAATATACTGCATCAATAGAGCCAAGGACAAAAACCGTACAATTCTCTCAATGGATGCAGAAAAAACATTTAACAGAATGTAACATGCATTTATGATAAAAAAACGTACAAAAATTGGAATAGATGGTCCATACCTCAATCTGATAAAAGCCATCTATGAAAACCAACAGCTAATATCATACTAAATGGTCAAATACTGAAATCCTTCACACTAAAATAAGGAACAAGACAAGGATGCCCACTATCAACACTCCTGTTCAATATAGTTTTGGAACCATTAGCCACAGCAATTAGGAAAGGGAAAGAAATAAAAGGAATATAGATAGGAAATGAAGAAGACAAATTGTCATTATTTGCAGATGACATGATACTCTATATAGAAGACTGCAAGAACTCCACAAAATGTCTTCTAGACTTAATAATCAAACTCAGTAAAGTAGCTGGATACAAGGTCAACACACAAAAATCAATAGCTTTCCTGTACACAAAAAACAAACTTACTGAGAGAGACATGAGGCAATCAATTCCTTTCACAATAGCCTTCAAAATATTGAAATACCTAGGAATCAAACTAACAAAAGAAATCAAAGACTTCTACTCTGAAAACTATAGCACTCTGAAAAAATATATTGAAGAGGATATTAGAAAATGGAAAGACATCGCTTGCTCCTGGGTAGGAAGAATCAACATAGTGAGAATGGCCATACTTCCAAAACTGCTGTATAGATTCAATGCAATCCCAACTAAAATCCCAGTAGCATACTTCACAGACCTGGAGAAAACAATCCAAAAATTCATTCTGAACAAGAGACCTAGAATAGCAAAAGCAATAGTATGCAATAAATACAAGGTAGGGGGTATCACATTCCCCAACTTGAAACTATACTACAAAGTTACTGTGATAAAAACAGCATGGTACTGGCTAAGAAACAGACCTGAGGACCAGTGGAACAGATTAGAAGATGAAGAAACAACTCCAGACACACTCAGCCACCTCATCTTTGACAAAGGAGCCAAACACCCTCACTGGAGGAAATATAGCCTCTTTAATAAATGGTGCTGGAAAAATTGGGTTTCAACTTGCCAAAGATTAAAACTAGACCTATATCACTCACCATGCACTAAACTAAAATCGAAATGGATTAAAGATCTAAATATTAAAACAGAAACACTAAACCAGCTAGAAGAGAGGTTAGGTTGAACTCTTGAAGCCATTGTTATAGGAAAAGATTTTATGAACAAAACTTCAGTTGCCCATGAATTAGCACAAACAAGTGCTAGTTCTTACTAAAAAGCTTCTTACTAAAAAGCTTGTGCACAGCAAGAGAAACCACCAAGAGTGTGAAGAGACAACACACAATGTGGCAAAAATTTTTCACGTGCTGTCCCTCAGACAAAGGTCTACTATCTAGAATATATAAAGAACTTAAAAAAATCAGATCTCCCAAATTTAAAGACCCAACCCAAAAATGGGCATCTGAACTGAAGAGACATTTCTCAGACAAAGAAGTACAAATAGCAAATAAATGTATAAAAAAATGTTCAGTATCATGGGTCATATGAGAGATGCAAATGAAAACAACACTGAGATTCCACCTCACCCACCCCAGAAAGAATGGCTTCTATCAGAAAATCAACCAATAACAAATGCTAGTGGGGGTGTGGGGAAAGAGGAACCCTGCTCCACTGCTGGTGGGAGTGTAGACTGTTGCAACCACTGTGGAAATCAGTATGGAGATACCTCAAAGAACTAGGACTGGAAGTCCCATTTGACCCCGCTATTCCACTGCTGGGGATCTTCCCCAAAGAATTAAAAGAATCCTACCACAGTGATATATGTGCACCCATGTTCATAGCAGCACAATTTGTAACAGTTAAAACTTGGAAGCAGCCCAAATGCCCATCAACTGGAGACTGGATAAAGAAAATGTGGGGATTTTTTTTATAAAATGGAGTATTACTCATCCATAAAAAATGAGAAATTAAAGACATTTATAGCTAAATGGATGCACATTGAGGCGATACTCTTAAGTGAAATAAATAGGACATACATGTGTAAATATCAAATAGTTTCTCTAACATGAGAAACTGAAAGTGTAAATAAGGACTAAAAGGTATAAAAGATAATGTGGAATAGGAAGAAAAGGGTGCAAAGGGGAAGGGGAAATGGGAAGGGTAGGGGAAAAGAAAAAAATGAATGGAATTAATATGAGAAAAAGAAAAAATGGGAACAGCCTTTGTAGATAGGGAGGTTTGGAGAGGTTGAAGGGAGGGCAGGGGAATGGGGAAAAAATAAGAACCAAGATAGATTATGTAAAGGTGCAAATTTCCAATGAGGAATGTCATTATATTGTATACCTTAAATGTAGCAATATAATGAATAAAAAAAGAGTGAATGACTAAATCTTCAATTGTTGTTTATTCATCTGGAAAATTAGACTTGTGATATCTACCTCATTGAGGTGTGATGATTATGTAAAATATTTATAAAACATAGGCTTCAAATTTGCTTTATTTTTGTTACCTGTGTTCCTTTCCTCCCAAGGTCACAAGTTAAATACTTTTATAATTTGATTATTAAAATTCACAGCTTTGAAGAATGTTAAATAAAAATGACCTAGACAACACATTGTTAAATCTAGATACTACATGGAGATTATTTTTTTTCCCTTGACATTTCGTTATGGATAAAAAATGAAACACCTATATTGTAAACAGTCTATTGTTAATATACGGGGAAAAGAAATTTCTTAATAGCTAGAATAAATGTTTTCACCATCTAGATGGGGTTCATAAGTCATCTATGTTTGGAGATAAAAGCCTAAAAAATGATGTTGAAGTAGACTGGAGAAACTGAAGTATAAAAAGAAACTTGGTGTGAGAATAGATGATTTGGCTTGTTTCTCCCAACTTTGTGTAGAAAAACACCTAACAGAGTGCAATTCATACTACCAGTGATTCAGCAAATATATGGAGGCTGGAACTGAATACAGTGATGTCAATGACTTGGAAAAACCACCACCCCTCTCCTTGTGGAGCTCAGAATCTCAGAGAGGAGATAATGGAAACCCACTCAGGGTAGTTATTAGTTAAGCAATATTTTTTTTGTAAGCTCTTGCTTAAAGGTTTTTACTACTTATGGAATTGGGGAAAAATGTTCTCTATGATTTTCCAGTGTATGAGTTATAACCCCTAGGAGACCGTCTGAGGATGGGTAATAGATAACTTATCTACTGGAGGCCTTCACAAAGTTCTTAGATTGAGCTGGCCTATGCATACTTGATTTGCAACTAGAAATGCTCAAGTTTATTCCTTGGATCTCAAATAAGACTTTTATTTTCTTTGTATTTCTTAAAATCTGAGCTGGTTTCATCATTAGTAAAGAGCATTTCTATAGCACAGCTAAAAAGTTTGGCAAGAGATTTCACTGCCTAGCATGTAGATGGTGATATTGTTCTCCATTACTGGTTTTGCAGAAGTCTTCAGTCACTGACCTCACTCCATTCTGCTGCCCTTGATTGGCTCTGCCCCTTGGCAGCTCTCTTTAGGTCCTTGGGGACCCACTCTCCTATTCAGGTCAATCCTACATGAGCATAATCACAGGGTCATTTGGGGTCAGTCCGTGTACCATTTCCCCTATGCTGTAGTGCATATAGCAAAGCCTCTTCTAGGTGAAATTTTGCCAATTCATGATTTCTTCCTTGAGCAGAGGATGCTCAGCCACTACACTAAGGGCTGGTAAAACCAAAGACCACTGGCATTGACAGCAGCCAGAGCTGATAAAACCAAAGGTCCCTGGCAGAGAGTGGTCAGCAGCCAGGTCTGGTAACACTGAAAGCAGCTAGAAGCAAACAATGGAGCACAATGGAAAACTGCTGGGAGCCACCTTCTGCCTTTGCCAGAAGAGTTCCCAAGGCCTGCTGGAAGCTGCTGGCTCTGAGCTGCAGTGAAAGCCGATAACCCTAAGAATTGATTGCACTGCCAATCAAGGGTCAGGACTGGGCTAGGGTTGTAACTCAGGGATACATCACTTGTTATGTCTGCTTTTCACTGATGCACTCTGCGTGTGGCTAACTATGGGCCTCTGCCTCTGTCCTCAGATCCAACCATCTCTGTTGTTTAGATGGGGAGGATGCAGTGTAATTGGCCCCACACCCAATCGTCTGGAAATGGATCACAGTATTATTAATGACACACAAGCAATCCACATATTAACATACAGAGAACACCTACTAATAGCTACCCTGTCAGTAACAACCAAATCAGAAACAATAATAGCATCAAAGACAAACTGGATATTGACATACACCCTAAGAAACATTAATGTATCACCCTTAACAATAGAAAAGTTTTATAATTATAGGATAAACATTAAGATAAACCAAATATTGACATATAGTAAATATCTACTAAATGTATCCACTATGCCTCCACAAACAATAGAAAATAATTCAACAGTAATAGCATAGAGTTAACTATCTGAAGATTAATAAAGCTTAATGGTTACACTAGTACAGATAGAGGGGCTGGAGAATGGGAGAATGAAAGAAGAAAATTTTGAAAAATTAAGCAATAAAAATATGAGGAGGAAAGGAAAGTGAGAGTTAGGAATTTTATTCCAAAGTGAAACTTTTTAAGTGTGTGGTTTTCTTTTTAACATATTATATCTGATTAGGCATCTTTTATTAAATTTTAAAGTCCTATATTATCCTGGACAAGCACTAACAAATGATAGTGTATTGACAAAGTGGAATGTTTGGGTGGCTTATGAGGGTTCTTATTTTAATAGTACTTCTTTCTGTTGGCACAGTGAAGAGAAATCCTTTAACAAATGGCACTCTTTGAAGGAGGCTCAGAATAGCTTCTAAGTTTATAATTCTGTTCCCGTCTTTCCAACACAAATTCCACATATATGCTGCCCATTTCCATGCTCACTCCCTAGAAAAAAGCAATGTCTGCCTAGTACCTTTTTTTTGTTTCACTTATTTTCTAGCTACTTTCTCTGAAATTCACAATATCAACGACCACGATCACTAGATCCTGATGGTATATTCCATTATTTCTCCAAGTCATGTGGAACCTTCTTTTTGTAAGTAAATTTTCTCTATGTCTACAATGATGGACATTGTTGCCTCCTATTTGTAGGCCATTTTACTTTACTCTGTCTCAGTGTGATGCATGGAGCAGGATCTGCTGGTTCTTGGTATCTATTTCCCTACTTCCAGTAATTTAAAGCCTGTAGAATTCTGTCCTATAGTTTTGTGGCAGATATGGGTGATGAGTTATTTTGTTTAATCTTCTTGTTGATCGGCAGTGTTTTTGGAGATTCTGATTTAGCAAACCTCTCTTATCCTACGATATCCTACAAAATAAGTCCTTTTTTTCCATTTCATTTTCAGCAAAGATAGCCCAGGGATGGGGCCAGAATAATTTGTGCGTGCGTGTGTGTGTGTGTGTGTGTGTGAATATCAGTATATAATCATGGTATAAGATATGTGGATTTAGTACTTGTGTCTCTAAGAAACTGAGCCCATCTCACTTATGGAATAGAGATCAGCCACTGTCTAAGATCTTCAATGAGCAGATAACCTATATAAGTGAGTCATTTACATATTTAAGCATTTTTTTTGGTACCTGGGATGGAACTCAGTACTTTGCACTTGTGAGGCCAGCAACAGAACCATTGAGTTAAATCTCCGGCCCCGTAAGCATTTATTCGTAAGGACCTCTGTTTATGTGGCTGTGAGGTACAAGAACACTGTTTATTCATGTGATTGAAAGAAGAAAAATAAAAATTTTAGAGACCATTTGCAGGACAGCTTTCAGATTCCTTATTTCACAGTTGATAAAGGAGTTTTCTCAATGCCCAACATAACTCCGACTAAGTCTGTAAGTATGAAGTACTGTTTTCTTCAAATTTATTACTGAATTGATAAACATACATTTTTTCATCATTTTAGGAAAAATAACAATGGTTTAGACTTTCAATGTCATTATTGATATTGATTGTTCTTCCTCCCTTATGGCTTTCTTTGCTTTGATTTCATTTCAGCTCTCTAACCTCTTTCTGAAAAAGAAAAATAAAATCAAAAAGCAAAGTTAGACTTAACTCCTGTACATTTCCAACCACATCCCACAGCCAGTTGAAAACCCAGGAGAGTTCTAGCAAACTCCCCATGGCCAACCAAATGACTTCCTGGGAACTTCAGACGGATATTAGTATTGGAAATGCTAGATTGCTCATCATAGTTTCTATTTAATTGAAAATTGTCTAAAACATTCTTTAAGATTTTATATATGTTAATTTCCTCTCCCCCAGCAAAATTAGATGGGATCATGGATCTATCCATTGCCTTATACTGACTATTTGCTTCAGCATTGCTGAAGTTTTTTTTTTTGTTTGTTTTTAAACATCACTCCCATCCCCTGTTTTTACAACATGATTCCCTTCTTTCTGGCTTTAGAGTACTCTCAGATTATATTTCGCATATTATTTTACTGGTTGAAACCTTTGTCTCTTCACCCTCAATTTTGACATGGATTTCCCTCTGACCAACCTGTCTTAATATATCTTTGGTACATTTTCTGTATGTTTAGATCCGGACCAGTATACATCTACCACTCTGAGACTGACTTCCATTGAGATCTATGTGTGAGAGTGGGAAACGTAATCAATGGCTTCAAATACATTAAGCATTTAGTGACTGACTACCTGCCATACAACAGGCAGTGTATCACAAGTGGAGATATAAAGCTGAACTAGAAGGATATTTATGGTCTCTTCCTATACACAGATTTCAATTTCATACCATAGAAGAGCAAGTCAGCACACATTCTTTAGTAAAATGAGCAAGATATGGAAAGAGGTATAGTGTATTAGGGGAAGCTAGGGTATTTATAGTGAGATTGGAGGGGATCCTCACACTCTCATTTGAGACCAAAGGATGAGCTGATATTATAAGGATGGAAGAAATGGCTCTTATTATGTTTTCTTTTCCAACTCCAGCTAATTGGGCCAGTCTAGATGAGAGTGTAAGTAACAGCAAGGCAGAAAGATGCCATGCCTCCTGTTTTATTGTGCCCCACTCAAATCCCTGATCAAAACATATTCGTGAGCATAGAAAAACAGTTGTTACACTGGGCATTAATTTTGCAATACTGTGTTAAATAGCAATAGTTGACTATAATAACAATTGTTGCCTGGAGATAACAGACCACCACCATTATAAAAATTTTAAGCGTGTGTCATTGGTGGGTGAAAACCAGAAATTTCCTAACAAGACTGCTGAGGAAAGACTGAAGAACAATGAGCAAATGTTACTGGAGACTGGAAAAAGACGACTGTCATGCTGTAGAAGGTTTGACAACACTTTTACAGAAGGAATTTTAGAAAATAAAAAAGAGGACCTAACTGACTTTTGGATTTAACTGGGAAATATATAGGCAATGCATTCAAATACAGGAAGTAGCTTCTTCCAAATTACTATATTAAAATATAATAAGATAAAATTGAATTAATGAAACAACTATTAAATTTTTCGAGGGTAATTTAGTGGAATCATAAAGGAGTAAAAACACATTTGATTCTAAATAAATCTGCTTTTTATCTCCAATTTCTACTAAGAATGTTCACTAAATAAAAAATAGCTAAAGTGCAAAACTTATATCCAGTGTGGGCTATAATATCCATTTGTTAAGGTTCCAAGTAAGGCAGCACATCCTAAAAGCCTTAAGCAAGTCAAAAAGCCTTGTAAGTAAACACTTTAAGGAAACAAGCCAGAGACTCTTTATGATAAAACAGAGTTTCTAAGAATCTCAGTGCCCTTCTCTCATTGTAGCTTCCCATAGAACCAACACAGAAAAAATTCCAATTCAAGGAAATGAGTGGGCATATCTGTTACCCAGGAGAGTAAATGACAATAACATTCATAAGAAACTCACAAATTCTACAAGCATCAAATTAGGGGAAGTGTTGTCATTTTTGGACTAAAATAGGAACAGTAAATTTTAAATAAAATTTTGGACTCCAAAATTTTCTGAGGACTGAAAGCAAGCTAAAAATGCAAATTCAGCTGTTTTTCTGGTACATGAAGAGAGGAAAGAAGCATAGAAATGCAGTCTCACTGCATCGCCATTTTGTGTTGGCTACATACAAGATATAAAAGTAATTTCTTTCATTCACAGACCTCCAGAGCAAGAGTCACCCTGCGGGATCGCATGTGAAGAGATTCTTATGTACCTGACCTTGATTCTCATTACAAGATCCTGGACTCAGGCCAGTGCTGTAATAAGATGAAATGTGCAGAATTTGGGAGGGTATAATTATACTTTGAATTAGGAGTAATTTATCACCGAAGTATGGAATATACTGATGAAAGATGAATCCGTTTTCCTTGAAGGGCTAAGTATAATTCCTTTGCTTTAATTTGGATTGATCTTACTGTTTATATAACCCATAGAATGAACACAGCAGAAATGACATTTGGAAAATCACTCTGGGGGACACTAGTGAGCAAGTGGGAAATCTAAGTATCCAGAGACTTATGCTGGATGGAGGAGGGCAGAAAAACCAGGTGTATGGGAATTGGCTAACAAAGGTAACTGAAAAAGACATGGGCAGATCCAGAAGTGTAAAAAATGCAGTTTGCTAGGGGTTTAAAGACAGAGGCATATTTGGGGTGATAACAAGACAGGAAGGAGGATCTCCAAAACCCAAAACAGGAGGAAGGAGTTTATACGTTAAACTAGACATTTAATCTGTGATAATGTGGAATATACTTGGGTTTTCTCAAAAACTGCTAACATGTCAAACACTAGTTAAGAGATAGCCCAGTCAGTCCTCAGTGCACAGCATAAAACATTCCATTATCTTAATGACTTTGTTTATCCTATAGGGTTTCGAATCTGTGCCAGGGTCACCTGTGGGCAAGATGGCAATTGCAACCAAGATGGCTGTACTCATGTCTCTACAAAGAGAGAGGCAGAGAATAAGAGACAGAGAGGAGAGAGAGAAAGTGGGAGAGAGAGGGAGAGAGAGGGAGAGAAAGAGAGAGAGAGAGAGAGAGAGAGAGAGAGAGAGAGAGAAAGAGAGAGAGAGGGAGCGAGAGAGAGAGAGAGAGAAACAGATTATTTCTACCCATATGATACATTATGTTTGAACAAGCCTGCTTGGTAATTCCAAATTCAGCAAAAATTGTAGAAAGAAAAATGAAAAGAAAGTAGTCCAAATGAGAGCCATAACTGAGGACAAGTTACATGGACCCATTTATTAGAAACACCATCTTCAGAAATTTGAGTCAGCCTAGTTGAGGACTCCTTCTACTCTAGAGCACATTTCTGATCCCACTTCTGATTACTGCAGAGAATATTGATCCCCAAAGCCCTTAAGACATTAAAATGGTTACTTTCGACATTACATTTTTTAGGGGTTTGAAATGTAACAACAAACAGTACCATCAATTAAACATCTTCACATAGTTATTGATATTTGACCTTAAAGTTCTAGAGAAAAGCATTATGATAGATATATAAATGTGGGCACCATCAAGACATAAACAATAATTGAAACAACAGAGGTGAATTAAACAGCTCAGGCAGTATGAGTGGAAAAAAGAGCATAAAAATTATACTAGAAATGACCATAAGAGACAGGCAATTAAGTAGTTATATATAAACATATTGCTACTATGTTTAAAAGATTTATAGATATTATGTTTGTAAGAAAGAAGCATTTTTTTTTCTTGATTTGGAAGAACACAAATGATTGCCAAGAGAAACAATGCTTGAACCAAGTTTTCCATTTGCATGAAAATTCAACAAATACAGTGCCTTGGAGTAAGGCAGCAGCATCCTCCCTAGGAATTGTGTAGAAAGCATGGTTCATAAACAGAAGAATTTGTATTTTCTCCTTTATAGTCTGAAATTGTCAGGGGGAGAATGCTACCCAGCAAAAAACCATGGTTCCCAGACATATGTCTTGTAATATAATTTTTATCAACTCAAAGCAATTTTAAGTGATGCATGTCACTCCTGGGCCAGAAATTTAGAAAGTTTTGTTTTTCTTGTTCATTTTCTTGATCTTAATTAGAAACAAAATCTGAGAGCCAGGGGCCTTGAATCACCAATGTGAAGATAAGTCCTGAGCTAAGGAACATTTTCATTTTATAGTTTAATGAATAAAAAAATTCTATTTAATTGAGCCACTGAAATTTTAATATTTATTTGTAACGGCACCTAGTATTACCCTCATTTGCTATTTTACTAAACAGTTTAATTTGTGATATTAAAGAAACGTGAAAAGAAAGATTGAAAGTTGGAGGCAGCGAATGTACAGGGTCCCATGTGTTCCTGATTAAATTTAACAAATTTTCTTAAAGACAAGTGCTAGAGAATTGGTGCAATCAAAATTCTCTTTTGAGATGTAAGGACAGAAAATCATTTAATTGTCTTTGATCTCTGCTTATCTCACCCATTAACACAGAATAATCATTATAATCTGAGGCTTTTTGCTATAATTTGCAACCTATGTCTGTCATTTTTATCCATTTCTCAGTGCAAAGAGTGTGTGCAAGAAAGGATGAGAAATATCTTTTTAAAAATCAACATAGAGTGAACTTCTAATAACCTCCCATATTCACAGGCTTATATGCCACAGAAGTCAGATTCATTGAATGGTAAAATAATAGCACTTTTTTCCCCTCTTCGCTGAACTTATTAGTGTGCGTCTCACATTGTAAAGAAAAAAAGAGAGAAATGTAACCACTTGATATCTCTATTGTGTGTGTGTTGATGTGTATAAAGGAAGAAAGAAGACCTTCAAGTATCTTAGCTATATTTTCTACAATGAGACATATTACATAACTACTCCTTGTTGAACTGTAATTATAACACAGCCATCTTTATAAACATGAATACAGGGGAAACTAATTAGGCGCTGACAATAAGCAAATATTATTCTCTTAATTAGATCTTCTTCTACTGGAAATCCTGCTTTGTTCCTGCTACTCCAGTGTGAATGACATTTGAATCATAACAGTGTCTCACAGAACTGTCTTTCAGGGATGAAAAAGACAGCACAATGTCACAGTCAATGAATACCTTTTCAAATCTTTGCTAATCTGAAGTCAATGAAATGCAGCTCCCCCCAACAGCTGCTTTTCCTGATTTGTATACCCGCATAATTACAGCTGAAACTTCAGACTGAACATTTTTAGTATTCGTAGATTTTGATAGTGCTTTTGTCACATATTATTTTCACATAACTGGTTACTATGAAAAGCTGAGCTCTGAGTTCCAATGAGGAATCTAGAGGACAAAATGCAATTTGATGCTTTATCAGTTTTTGATCTCTCATCTCCAAAAGCACAGTCTGTCTCTGTCTCCATCTTCATCTTTATCTCCATCTCTGTTTCTCTCTCCTCGTCTTCTCCCCCACTCATAACTGTCTCTACTCAGCACATGTATTTCCAAAGAAGAAAGATCTGCTAAGAAGATGTGTTAACTTTTTATCAGTATAGTAGAAAACCTGAGAAAGTAAACTTAAATAAGGAAAGGTTTATTCTTGAGCCATAGTTAAGCGGTATAAATGGATAGTCATTTGCTTCATTATTCCTTGGCCTGTGGTGAGGCAAACAGTAATGGCAGCCAGTGCATGACCGAGGAAAGCTACTCACCTCATGGTGGCCAGGAACCAAAGAGAGAGACAAGAAGGGACCTAGGGATAAAATACATGCTTAAAGTCATGTCCCAGCAATCTAAGGACTCTAATCTAGGCTCTGTCTCCTACAGTTTCCACCACCTTCCAAAAGCCCTATCAATCAATGTATCAGTTCATTTGGGATGTAAGAACTCTCCTGATCCAATCACCTTCCAAAGACCCATGTCTGAACACTGCTCTTTCAGGGACTAAGCTTGCAAAGCTAGAGCTGTTGATCTAAACATTCAACACATATCAGAAGGTCATACTGTGTGTGAGATGGGAAATATTATACTTATCTAGGAAGATGTCATATTTGGAAAGTTTCTTATAAAAGGGCTTTCATGAACTTTCCATAGTGTTTGTCAGGTAATGAGGGGAGAGAGAAGGAGATAGAGACAGAGAGACAGAGACAGACAGAGTGAGACATAGAGAATATGCAAATGCAGGAAATCAAGAAGAGACAAATGCCTTGTATTTATTTATTGGAGAACACATTAAGCTATTTCCACAACCATTAAGATGCATTCTTCAAAACATACAAATTATTTACATGTTATGTGGATGTATACATTTGGAGCTTTACTAGAACCCTGATTCTGACTATTTGGTTGGTCTGCATACTGTAAAATAATTTAAGAGTGGGCTTCTTTCTAATGATTTTATACTCTACCATTTGGTGCTATATTTAACATAGCTAAGTCTATTTACTAGTTACTAAAGTGTACATAATCATAGCTGTCTTACAAGGGGTTTTGTAAAAAATAAATGTGTATATATATGTAAAAAAAATTGAATGTATGGACTAGATTTCATCAATAAATTGTCATGCCACTGTCTCACAATATGTGGAGAGGCTACTTCCCTTCAAGACTAAGATATTTTACTTTATCACTAATATTCAAGAAGTAATAGTTGTTTGAAAATTGGAAAATATTCTCTTACCATCTTCTAGGAATGCTGCAGTTTTGTCTTTTTCTCTTGCTTTCTATGTGAATTTGAAGAAAAATATCAGCCTTTTCTTACACCTGCTCCATTGGTAGCCTTCAGAAAAGGAATTATTTGGGGTTCTTATTATTTTGGGATTTTTTATGATATCTATGAATAAGTAACTTAATTCTCATTCCAAGGCTCTTCTTACTCTTTATGAGCATTTATGTTTTTCTAATACTTTGAAACATCATCTAGGCTCTCTAAAATTGTATAGGGAAGCAAGGGAAAATGATACTCAGCGGTTAGAGAAAAGTAAGGAATGGATCATGAGCACATGATGATGAGCCTCAGAACAGTAATTTCCAGAGGACAGACCAGAAAAATCCTCACTGAGGACTGAGCACTTACTATGGGTTAGAAGCTGTGATTTATATTGTGAATATTCATTTATTTTGGTAAGTAGTCAAAATATTACTGTTATCTCATTTTAAGTGATGAGGAAAGTAAAGCTCAGGAAATAGGTCTTCCTTGGTCATACACAGAAAATAGAGAAGTAGAAGTCAGAGGCTATGTGGAGAAATTACTTACACTGTTATGGTGACCAGTTTTTGATACCACCATTTCTGAGGGTCAGTGGCAATGAAGGATTATTAGTTGGACTCTTTAGTAGTACAAGGGATGAGGGTATTCGTGGAAAAGGATACAGAACATTGAGTTCTCTCATGCAAATTCTACTCAAGAGTTAGGAGATTTCAAATGTTCTATGTATATCCATTCATCCATTTGTGTATTTTTGTGTGTGTGCGTATATCTATGCATGCATAGATACATATATGTAAACATGTATTTAAATATGTATCTGTACATGCACATATATGTGATATTTGATTTATATAGATGAGCAGAGGCTCAAATATTTACAGAAATTTCATAAAACATAGTGCTTAGGGAAGAATGGACATTCTGACTACAAAATCATTATGGTTTCTACTGTTCAAGGTTGTTGTAAAAGACTTATTTTGTAAATACAGAGTCTGCCAAAAATGTACACACACCAGAGGAAAAAAATAATATGATGTTTTTGCAACAAATGGTATCACCCTTGTATAGGGGACCCTAGAGGATGTCATATATCGATGAAAACCCACTACCCTGCTGGCCCTTAGAGAAGAAACTGAAAATGCATGTGCAGCAATCTCAAGGACCAAGGTTACCCAAGTAGCAGTCCTCAGTACTAATAAATATCTGGAAGCTCATGGCCTCTACTTTGAGCACCCCTTGTAATTGTAGAGGCCAAAGGCATGACTCAATACATTTAGTGTTAAAATATTTATGCAAGTTTTTCTTCTCCTGAAGTGTGTATACATTTTTGGTGGACTCCATATATGAGTTAAATAGCATTCATTCATTCTTCTAACAAATATTTATTCAACATCTACTCTAAGCCATTTGCCTAGAATACACACATTAAAGAATCCCACACCTTTTCTTTTTAGGCATTCACAATCTACTAGGAATGCCACATATAACACATAAATACCTTGAAATTGATGTACGAACTAAATGGAACATCAATGCAGGGCTCACATGGGAGTCTAAGGTGGTTTTTAAGCCTGGGTTTTGGACAGCATGAACCTTCCAAGTGACAAGGACATCCCAGACAGTGGGAACCCCAGCACAGTGAGGAAGAACACAGAGCCAAAACTGGCCTGGGAGACATAAGGTTGGGATATAAATGGCACTTGTCTCCACTCTCAGCAGGCCTTCCCACTGCCTCCTGCTGCTCTCATCTATTTTCTTGCTTTGCAATTCCCCTGCACTCCCAAACCTACTATTACATTCCCATTCCCCCCTTCTCCACCTCATGTCCAAAACACATGGCTATGTGAGATAAAGTGGGTGAGCAAATTGCAAATTGGTAAGAGGAGGGGTGTCGAGGTGTCGTGCTAGAACAGCAGAGAGGGTGAAGGGCACAGGAATGACAAGCACTCAGGCCTGCAAACTCCACTATTACCTTATTTCTTTCACCTTGAAACCTTCCTTGCTGCTCCATGGCCAACATGGAGCTTTGCCAAATGATTTAGAATGGTAGTGTGCTTAACGCTGATTCAAAGGGAAAACATATAGTAGAATATCAAGTTCCATAAATGAGAGAACAGAATCCAAAACAAAAAAATATATATTGCTGATTATTTACACAGGAAAATGTTTGGAGAAAAAAAAGATCTTGAACAGTCATCCAATCAAGAACTTAATTCAGACACTTTCTCAAGCAGTCATCACCAGGTGATGCTAATTAGCCTGAATAGTTCACAGGTGTTACTCTGCAAGGGAAATAAATAAAATAAAAAATAAATAAGTCAAATGCATCTTCAACATAGCTGCCTACGTTCTCCCTAACATACCACAAATAGTTCTTTTCATTGTTTTTTTTTTATTTACACTCTAATGTGGTAGATCTGAAAACCATTGTGATTACCTTGCTAGTGTTCTTTCCAAAATACAGTGACTTGAGTAGTCATCCATGGATCTGTCCATTCATTGGCGTATCTATCTATATGTGCATTCATTTCTGTATACCAGCTATCTAGTCTGTTATGGACAAGGTACTCTGCCTGGCACTAGAGATATGATAGTAGAATAAAATATCTTGGTCTTGCTTTTACAGGCTTCCAGTCTAATAGAAGAAAAATATACCAATTAAATTACATAATTAGGTGATGGCTGTTTTAATGTCTCCAGTGGAGGAAATACATAGAGTAGTATAAAAATATACAAACATAGAGACTTGACCTACTTCTATGGAATTAAAGACTGCCTTCCTAAATTACTAAAAGCTGAGATAGCGTTGATTCATGAAAAAGGAAAAGTGAAGTAGCACAAATGCCAGACAAAAGAAATAGAAAAGTTCTCCAAACAAGAAAAACAAAAACAAAACCCAGAGAGATTGTATAATTGAAACTCAGAGTAAGCAGATCATAATGCTAATAGGTACAGTGAAAACATATTAAAGTGACTCCTAAAGAACTCAGACCTAAATTCTTTCTAATTACCTTAAAATATTTTAAGCAAGTTTACTTCATCTGCGTCTGATAAGGCTCATGAGTGAACAAGAGAGGTTGCTTATTATGTGATAGAAAAGACTCTAGGGTGGTTGAGAAAATCATTCCATCAAAATTTGTTTTAGGGCCAGGGATTTAGCTCAGTGGTGCTGCCGCCTGCCTCACAAGTGCAAGGTCCCAAATTCGATCCCTGGTACAAAAAAAAAAAAAAAATTTGTTTTAAACATTGTAGAGTTAGAGATTTTTTCTTTAGGATATGAGCCCATTACAAATCGAACACTCTTGCTTTAATAGGATGAATTTGAATCTGGATGATAGCACACAATAATTATTCATGAAAACAGTAACAAGATATGTAAGAAATAGAAGCCAGATCAATGCAAACTTAAATTAGAGTTCTTTGAACAATCTAGGTAATGGTAAACCAAAGAAGGAGACTTGTACTGATCTAATTATGTATGTATGTGTGCCACTGTATATCCAAGTATACACATATGAGAGAGTTAGAAAAAGAGACAGAGACAAAGAGAGGGGAGAGTCTGACTAAATTCACACATGGACTGACTGGTATAAACTTAATGTCCACAGTAAATGAATGAGCCTTAGATTTTTTTTTAGTAAAATGTTACACAACAGTTAATTATTTAAGAAACTAGTTACATATTTATCAATTAACAAGTTAAATTTTAGACTGTAATATAACACTCAAAGGAATCAAAATCACTGTGGAGATGAAATAAGATTTTATCAGAGAAGACGTGACACCTGACACACAAGAAATGTGA
The DNA here is from genome assembly GCF_000247695.1 of Heterocephalus glaber. The sequence continues at coordinate 24,149,500 of NW_004624746.1, read as the reverse complement.
GCAGAAGATAAAGGAAGTTCATCTTACTGGCAACTTCCTGGTTGAACTGGTTGAATGCTATCAGTATTCACTAGTGTTCATCACCTTCCCTGTTCCATTTGCTGTGAGTTCATATGGCTGCTTGGTCCAGAGGTTATAGCCAGTTGTATAAAGACATTCACATGCATCCAGAGTGAGAGAATATTCTATCAGCATTCCAGATGGCGCAGTAAGCAACTGTTTTCCTCAACAGAGGTTATCTTGGTTTGAACCAATCACTGGCTCCCCCAGTGTGTTCACCTGACAGTTGTATATTCCTTATGTTATGCACAGTGTGAGCAGAAGTCATGGCTTAATGTAAGAGTATTGTGGTTTGTAGGCAGTTTATTAATCCCAATTATATATCAAATTATCCCCATTTAAACTATATCTTACTCTTTATTAGGAGATCATGTCAATGATGTTAACATGTCTCCAACATCTAACATTTTGTAAACTACGTTTCTATAAGTCTATATCTTAATATTAACTCTGAGGTTCAGAATCCTCCTTGAGCAACAATATTCTATCAGAATGTAATCATGTTGTTTTCCTTATTTATTTACTACTTATGTCTATTTCTAACAAGTGATATTAATTTTATGTGAGTGGTAGTAACATGGTATTAAAAGAATGTTAAATTAAATGTATTTTCTATACATTATACAAAAATCATGTGTGGTCAGTAGATGAAACAAATATAACAGGTATATTAGGTGAAAAAGATTGAAAAAATTGGTTTTAATAGAAAAAATATGACCACTGGTATTTTAAAACTAATTCCACCATTTACTAATTGTGTGTCCCTATTGAGTCATTTAACCATTCTTTGTCTCAGTTTCTTCTTCTGTATTATGGGAATTATAATGATTTTGACTTCTTGAGCTCAGTCTGTTAAATATGTCTACATGTAATCAACTCTACTGAAGGTGATTATAGTTGAAAATAGATAACAAAGGAGCTATGAAACTAATAAAGACTACATAGCAAAAGATGAAAAGCGGCAATGAATTCTTTGGACTTACTCGAGGCACACAACACAAGAGAGGAAAATATTTTGGGAAAAAAACAAGAGTCAGCACCAGATGCAACACAATTAAACTGAACAGTCCCTAGTGTTTACAAGGAAATCCTCACTCACCATTACCCAAACAAATCTATTTACTGAGAAACCCAGAGGGCTTTAAACCAAAGCACACATCTCTTTAGGGCCTCTTAAAACTATTTTTATTGCTGTCTAAATTTTATACACCCAGCAAAACCAGTAATACACATCAGCAAGACTGCTCTCTCAAGCTCAGATTCTTCCTACTATCTACTGAGTATGTCATTCAATTCCACTCCACTTGAGTCTTTCCAGTATTGTCCCTGTATAACACATGTTGTAGGAGATAGTGAAAGAGGACTGGAGAGGGTTGTCAAAGTCCATGACTTTGCAGATGTTTATATTTCCAACGAGCATTTATTTGGTTAAGTTTTAAGCATTCTGTGATCAAAAGAACCTGGCTTAATATTCAAGGCCATCTAGTACTCCATTTATTCTCTGGATAGGTTCCTGAATAATTACATATTTTTAAACACTAGGTGAATACTCTATAGCAGTCAGATTGAGAGACATTGTGTTGAAATAGTTAAAGGATTGGATTCTGCAAAGGAGCCTGATTTGTTGCTTTCAGAATTACAAATATAATGCCATGGGAGCAAAGGTGGAGAGAAATGGCACCTTATTTTTCCAGCACATATATTATAAGATGGTTCGTGCATGTGCTGATGGGTCTGGCTTCCCTCTTAAGTAAAGATCTCATTTTGAAAGGGTGTGAGCTAAGTTTAGACCTTCAGATTTGAATAAAATACAAATGACCCTGGCACAGTGGCATATGCCTGTAATCCCAGCACACTGGGATGCTGAGTCAAGAAGGTCTCAATTTCAAGTCCTCCCTGGGCAACTTATCAAGACTCTCACAATATAAATAAAAAGCAGTTAGCCACTTTCAGGATGCTCCCAGTGAGTCATACAAAATGGTACTAAATTCTCCTCATTCTAGTTTCTAGTTATACAGGGAGGGCTCTATTCCCCTCTGGCTTAGGCTGTAGCATTATAATCCATGCCAACTGTAACTCAGACCCTTGGCTACTGCTGTTGAGATTTCTCCCTTCTCTGTAATTGTGTCTGTAATCTCCTTTCCAGTCCTATTTGGTCCACTCCTATGAAATTCTTTACTATCTGTATATCTGTCCATTTGCTTTTTCTCCTCTTAAAGAAGAAAAAAAATATCTTCTAGTCTAATCAGGTTGAGCTGTGAATATACTTCATTGCATATTTTCTAATTGCAGCCCTTTTGTTTATTTGCTTTTTCAGTCTCACTGCATAGCCTAGGCTAGCCTCCTTGAACATGCAATCTATCTAAAAAGCTAACAGATTAAATTATTCCATTAAGGGTCTGAAACATTTTTATGGTCCAAGTTCTCTGAAAATGCTGAAGAGGGCCGTGAGATTAGAAAAAGATTCCCTCCCCATATTGACCCACAGAGCTCAGTCTGCTTTTGTGTAAGGTAACTGTGTTCTTTCACCATAAACTCTCATACAGGAGATAACTCCATGGAAGAGATTCATTATTAGCCACTGTGTTGTGATAGGGAAATTCTGCTATTGTTGTTAAACACAATATAAATTAGAAATGCAAGCATTTGGCATATTTGCAATCATTGTGTTTGTATCCTTATTGCATCTACTATCAGTCATCCCATGAAGTGATTTCAGAGTTAAAGAATTAGGAAGACTCACTCTAAAATAAGCAATTTTTGTTATCTACAGGTTTGTGGGAAAAAATAGAAAAATAATCATTCTTCCTTTTAAGAATTTAAGAGAAAATACTTAATTTTTTCATTAGACTTCCACATTCAATTAATAAAATATTTGCTTTAATCATTAGATATAGAACTGATCATTTTTCCTTGGCATATTGTGAGAAGATAACTCAATCCATCTACCAGTGTGCGGAGGAGGCATCAACTTTTGAACTTAACTATGGACAGAACAATGACACTTTTCAAGCATTGAGACAAACAGAAGAGTTTGGGATGAGAGTATGCCTGTACTGGTTTGTAACTTAAATCTGATGAGAAGTTGCTGTCTTCAATGCTAAATACTAGAAATATTTTAATTTCCACATTTGTTAATATAATTTCTAAAACATGGATATTACACTGAACATTGATTTTCTATACATATTTTCATCATCCTGAGAATTAATTGCTCTAGGATAACTGATTTCATTTTAATAAAGTCTTAAAATTTGTTCCCATTGGCTTAAAATGGCAATGAATTTTACATGAAATCAAGAGTTTTCCACCCCAAACTTCTTCAGTACTGCTTTTTCCTCCCCATCCTCTTGCTATTAATTAAGTCAAAGTTCTTCCTATTTCTGGCTTGGATTCTTATAACGACTTCCTAAGTACCTGTTCCTTTCTTTCATTCAATCCTTCCTTTATATTCTTGATGCTGTCTTTCTAAATTTCAAAGCTTCTTTGGTAATTCCCTACATACATACCTGTCAGTATGACTAATTTCTTTAGAGATTATCTAATCATTTTCCTGGTCCTCTTTAACCCAATATCATTTTGCCTTTCTGCATTTACAGTATTTCATATGAAAAGATTTTTAATGTTTATCTCTTTCTCCTTACTGTTACTGTTTGGAAGATAATTTCTATGTATATCATTTCATTATATTATATTATTTAAGTTAAACACGAAATACTAAAAATGAAGCTTAGAAAGAGGATTGACTATAAACATGCAAGAAATATTTAAATATAAATACTATAGAAATATAAAACACTGAATATTTTTTTAAATAGCTGTGTGGAGCATACTTTTAATTCATTTAAGATGTTTACATCAATGCAAAAACAATGAAATTCAAAACTGTCAGAAAGACAGGTTGTTTCTTCCTGCAAAATCCTTTTCCAAACTTGCTTTTCCTTTGCCTAGACAGTCAAATAATTTCTTGTATTTATAGGGGACTTGCAAAGAACTTGGAACAGTATGTAAATTCACACTAAATAATGCATAATGCTTACAGGAATCTGTTACCCAACTTGTTGCAGCAGTCATCACACAGAAGAACAAAGAGAAGGGCAGCTAGAAATAAAAAGTAGCTGCAACTCTTTTTTCAAAACAAAGGTAGAATGTGCATTTTTAATATTGTAGAATTATACTATATAGCTAAAGGCTGTATTTATTTCATTTATCTCACCTAATTCAAATCTGTAGCGAGGACAATTTAAAGGGTTTCTTTGGGGGGAGGTACCTGGGATCGAACTCGAGACCTTGCGCTTGCGAGGCAGGTGCTGGAACCACTGAGCTAAATCCCTGGCCATGAGATGAATGTAGCAGTCTGGGGACTGTGCTTAAAATTTTTTTTTGTACCAGGGATTGAACTCAGGACCTTGCACTTGTGAGGCAGGCACAGTGCCACTGAGCTAAATCCACAGACAATTTAAAGTTTTTGGAGAATAATAATCAATTCACTGGGTCATTGGGTAATATGATTTTTCTGAATGAGTGAAATGGGACAACTACATATTATAATGGAATATGTTGATTAGAATGAATTGATATACAACTTGATAAGGGTTTATCTTTAGAGATGTTGAAACCTGACCCAATACCTCTGGTTTACCGGTCCTTCTCAATAATTATGAGCCCTTCTTTAAAAAGTGTGGAGCATGGTTGGTTATGGTTCACTCATTCACCGAAGAAAACTGATTGACTATGTACCCTGTTCTAGGCCTTGGGCATAGAATTTGGAAATTCTAGTTAGTAAAACTGAACACTTTCCCTGATCTTATTGAAGCATATACTCTGTTATTCTAAAGATATTTTGGTCAGGTATTCAGACAAATCAATGTATACTAAAGTAAGAAAGTGCTATAAAGAGAGAAGGATGGTTCTATAAAAACACATGAAGATAACACCTGTTTGACCATAGTAGCGAAGGAAAATATCCCAAATGAAATAACACTTTGGAGAAGATCTGCAAGATGAGTAAGAGTGAATGTGAAGAAAGAAGGGTAGTGAAGGGTGGATAATCCAATGATTTGCGAGTGACCCTGTATGTAGCCAAATTCTAACTTCTGACCTGGTGTATGTTATGATACTTAACAAAAAAGGACCTTACTAATCGGAGTAAATTCAAGATTCTGGGGCTATTTAAGATGAGGAGATTTTCCTAGATAATCAACATATGTCCAATGGAATCACGAGGAGGTAGGGACATGAAAGTAGGAGAAGGCAGCAAAATAATAAAAGCAGAGAGAGAAATGGTGATAAGGTGATTGAAGTAGGGACAGACAAAGCAATATTGAAGGAAACACACTGATTACATTATTGGTTTCAAAGATGAAAGACAACCATAGCCACAGAATCCTGGTGGCCTCTAGAAGCCCAAAAGGTATGAATGAGGATTCTTCTCCAGAAGGTCCTGAATAAATGCAGCCTTGCCAATATATTGATATCTAGGGTATAAGGGTAATAAATTTCTTCTGCTTAAGTCACCAAGTGTCTACCAATTTGTTACAGTAACAATAAGAAGTTACTATAGATGGACTCTAAATTGTGGAAGAATATAAGAATATTTAGAGGAAAAGAACTGTGATAAGATAGAGCTTTACATACTTGAAGAACTGAAAAAAATCTGGTATTTCTAAAGTACAGAAATCTAGTCCAATGGGAAATTTAAAAATGTAAAAACATAGATGATATTAGAAGCCATCTATTTCAAATCCTTATTTTATGAGTGAAGATAAAATATTGTTTGTATAAGACCATGGAATTCAATAATAATAGAACTTTACAAATAGCCAAAATGCAAAAATATCTAGATTTGATCTGAATACAATGTATTTATCTATTCAATCAGTTACAAAATATGTATTATCTTCTCTGTAGCAGATTAGGACATTGTGGCTGAGGATATGTGGGATTAGGAGGGATTAAAGCAGAGCTGCTGATGTGCTGTGTTCTTATCCTTATAACATCAGTGTGCTGTATCTCTCTGTCACCTTATTACATTGCAAGCTTTCATGAGGCAAGCAGAGCATTTCAATCCACCCATATCTAGAAGCTGCCAAAGTGTCTTGACTAGAAGTTTGTTATTTAAGTAGAATTTATCTTACCTGTTTTAGCTTAAATATGACATATTTATGTAAGGCTGATAATCAAATATGGGAATGTGGATTTTGAATATACAGACATGAGCTGTGAGAGTCATCTTAGGAATTTAACATGATGATAGCAACACAATCAAACTTGTATTTTGTCTTTTAATCCACACAACTTCCCCACCAGGCAGGGGTATATATCAAAATGTCTATATTTTCAATAGAGTGGTCTTAAGAATTCATTGCTTGTTTATAGCTCTTGGAAAAACAAACTCAAAACACTTTAGTTCAGCTTTATCCAAAGTAAAATAAGTATATTCATAGTAAATGACAGAGCAATGTTAAAAAGTGGATAATTTCATATACAATGAGTGACCAAAATAAATTCTGAATGCTTAATTTTTGAAATTTATTACAATAATAGACACATGCCATGAGTCCTTCTCAGTATAATCCCTCTCCCTTTGAACACACATTCCATCACTCTTGCCATTTTCTGAAATAGTTCTGGAAGCTCCCTTTCATGAGTGTTAGTTGTGCTGCTGCGGCTGCCTCAATGTCAATTGAAAAAGTTTACCTTTTATGATTGTTTTGACTTTAAGGATAGCCATAAAGTGCATAGTACTAGATCCAGTGCATAAAAGTACATGAGAGCACAAAAGTTTTCATTTGACAGAAACCGTCACAAACATTTTGAATTTATTTTGGACATAGAGACAGCTACAACAGCTCAATGAAAAAAGCCATTTTCAGAACTGTTTCCGAAAGTGGCAAGAAAAATTGGATCAATTTGTTCAAAACAATGGGGAGTATTTGAAGAGGCATTAATGGCAATGTGTCTTTTACTGTAATATATATTATATACAATTTTTAAAACTTAAATATGCACCATATCTTTAATCACTCCTATCATGTTAAGTACGTATAAATTATGCAGCATCTGCCAATGACCCACTTAATAATCATCTATTGAGTGAATAAAATAATAAATTAATCAATGAGTGGTTAGTGTGTGTACGTGGGGTGAGGCAGTGAAGGTGCTGTCTAGAAGATGTGAACATTCCTGTGGATCTACTGGGACATAACGCATGTGAATTGTCCAATCTGTGTACAAGGTACACCAAATCCTGGGTTCTAAACCTTTCTCGATAATTATCCACATTACATCAAACTATCTTGTATGAACTTATGATCGAACATAGTTCTTTCACTTGAGAAATTATATTAATCCATACCCTGTTCCTCGATTGGATCATAAATGGTTACAACTTTTTAAATTTCCAGTTCATCAAATTCTTTACAAAATAATGGATTTATTGTTAACTTCATTATCAGCATAAATGTTAAATTATTAAGAAAGAATTGACTGTATTGTTGTAAAACGTTTTACTGCTGAAGTTCTGATAGTGTTCTTCATTCACGGACTGTCACTAAGACTTTCTATGTCTACAAAGAAGGGGGAACAGGGAAATGAAAATACCTTCTTTTTCTTGAAAAAGTATGAATCACATACTTTGAGGTTGTGCATTGGACTACATTAGAATTTTCAATTTCTCCACTACCAGGGTCTTTTACAGATTTCTTAACCACACCCATATATATCCTCTATAAAAACTTTAGGGATGACACAGAATGGGTGCCTTCCAAAAAAAAAAAAAAGGACATCTCTCTATCTCTCGCCTACATTTTCCCCTTTGTTGTCTGTTGGAAGCTTCAAGTGTTGACATCTGAGAGCTGAAACATGCACTTAGGGAGGTTGTGACGCTGCCTTTCAAACCTACTCATGAGACTGCAGTGGCAGATGGCATAAATCTCTAGTGTCTAAATTGTGTTTCATAGCAATACATACTCTGTCAATTGCAAACAAGATGAGGTGAGGAAAAATTGTACTGCTTGAAATAAAAAAAAATCTGTATTCAGAGTTCTAAATCCAATAGGTTTTGGACATGGGGTTGATAATGTTTCCTCACTGGGTATGCGTGATGTCATTTATACAACAGTACACGGAAAAGGCCCATAGAGATTGCCAGGTTAATAACTCAATAATCTGGCCCCGTTTTTTTCCAGCGGAAAACATGACAATGTATTTGTGAAAAATAGAACACTGTAGTATGATTGATTTAGACCCATAATCCCAAATTTTCCAGGTAATAGTTCCAAAATTTAGCCTATGTTGCCACTTTTATTTGGAAATTTAAAAACTGAAGCTTTAACTGCCAACTTATCCATCTAGAAAGAATTTTCAGAGCATTAAATGAAAAATAATATGTCAAATGAATAGCCCAGGAATCTGACAAGATGGCAGACTAAGTTAACATAAATCCCACCGGAAATAAATCTTTAGACATGTTGGGTGATATGCAGCAACAATCAATAATGTGAGTCCTAGCTAAGTTCAATAGCAAATTAAATCCTAATACGTAAGAAATAATAATGGAATTTGAAGTGGAAGCATGAAGTACATGCATTAGTAGTGTGACTGACCTCAGAGTAGGTGATTTGTCCCTGAAACAAAGGAGCCTGAAGAGGAAGAGCAGATGAAACAGTGTCTTGGGCCAAGGTTGGAAGAAAGTGTACCTAAGCTTTTATGCATCATTTTGAGAACTTTAAATTGTTTCATTTAGTGAAATGAAAATTTCAACCTAACAGGGAGTTAGATGGCAAGGGAGCTTTACTGTTTCAGCTCAGGAAAATACACACATACGCGCAAGCATTCATACACACACACGTAAACTAAAATTGAAAAACTGAGTGGGCTCTTCTATCACATAGGCCAAATGTATGCTACTCATATGGTCCAGAGTAGAGAAGTTAAGCAACTAACATAAAGTTGATCTTCCTGGATAGGTGACAAATTTGAGGTGCCTGACAAACCAAATGTAAACCTCACTTCAAGTTCATTCTAGCAAACAAAGTTAAGTCACCTTCAGAAAGAGGCCCTGATTACTTGAATGCATAATGTCCTACTACAAAGCAGATGAGACAGCTACTGGCCATAAGTAAGGATAAACAGGTACAGGACATTAGAGGGTGAGAGTCTCAAGAATATCATCTGATAGAATTTATATTTAACAAGAGAGTATAAAATAGTATATATAGCTGAGGCATTCAAAAATATAGAAATAAAAAACAAATAATGATTCCAAGGAAAAAGAAAATACAAATAAGTCAATACAGGTAAAAATTAAATGTGCAAAAAATAAACCACCGAAAACATCCACCCGAAAGGAAAAATAATGAAACAGGATATATATTTGAGTAAGTTTCTATTCAATTAAATAAAAAGAGAAAAAGATAAAAACATTGTTAAAAGAAATACAGGAGAGTGTAAAAGAATCCAACATACAACTAAAATGGAATTTTAAACTGGCTGAATACAGGGGATAGAATAAAAAGAATTATTCCAAACATAATGACTCATAACTTTCTAGCATTAATAAAATATATGAAGCTGGATGTAGTGGTGCATTCCTGGAATCCCAGCTCGCAGAAGGCTGAGGCAGAAGGATCACAACGAGTTCAAGGGCAGCATGGAATGCCTGGTGAAACCCTCGCTCAAAAAACCAAAATGAATAAATAAATATATGAAAGTCTAGATGTAGAAATACGAAAAATTCTAGCCAAAAATGTTTTTATAAAAATCTGAGTACACATTATAATAAAATTGCAATTCATTTCAGATAAGGAAAATGTGTAACTTTTCTTTCTTTTTTTGCTTTTAAGTTTGCCTAAGGAAAAAAATTATCAGATATTAGAAATAATAATAGCCTTTACTATGAGGAAAATGTACAATAGACTATTATTTTCAAAGTTAAAGCAAAACTACCTATCTGAACACAGGTAAACTATTATGCAAGTGAAGATAAAATTAAAAAATGATTAAAGTAATGAATGACAAGTTTAACATTCATATATCTTTGTTGAAATAAATAGTAAATTACCTGAAGAAAAGAAAGAAAATTTCAGTAAGACCTAATAAATATACAGGAAAAGGTTATCTATCATTTTTGTTGGTGGTTAGATGAGTTTTGTTACATTACTTTTATTCTATATTTATTTTTAACAAATTTTAGAGCATACAAAATGTGAGCTTTCTTCTCATGCAGACATTTTCTCAAATATTAAGAACATATATTGTAAATTTATATTTATCTAATAAAACCTGAAACATTTAGAACTATATTTTTGGCTGAAAACAAAAAACATGAAGAGATGATTGGACACAACTGAATAAAATACAAACACAGTCAGAGTTGCGGAACTTTATGGAATAGTCATGAGGAAAAGGCTAAGAACATAATACAGCCTATTCAGATATTTTTATTTTTTAAACAAAATAAGGAAGCAATTCATGATATATGACCATGAGGCCTAGCTGGCTGTTTAAAATTACTCTTTCGTCTTAAATCTGCAGAGTGTATTGTATTTTTAACTAAAAGATTTGTAACTCTAACTGGAGTTAAGAAATGTTTCCATAATCTAGTTTTCAAGTGAATGACAGCATCTTTTTCAGTATTTCCATAAGACAGAAGAAACATCTCTTCTACAGCACAAGCAGAAATCATCTCAATGTAATATTATTCCAAAAAGTGTGCATAGTTTATGCTATTTACAATCAAAATATTTTTAACTCAAACTGGAGTAAACAAATGTCTCCACACTTGGTTTTCAAGCAACCTTTTCAGTAACTCCAAAAGACAGAAAACACATCTATTCTAAAGCATTAGCAAAAATTACTTCATGTAATATTTTTCCAAAATGGATCATGTAATCAAAATACTCCCACTGCTATAAACAGGACATGGGCCATACAACAGGGTCACACGATGTGTCTTTTCCTAACCACAGGAGTGTGTGACAGAGGGGCAAAATATAGTGTTTATTCATGAGAAAAAAAGTAAGTCAAAGCAACTAAAAGATATTCAGTACAATGCTAGCTTAAGGAAACTAAATTTGAATTTGTACATTTACTTTCCTGCATGACTTAGGATAATCTTGGCATTCAATTTTAAAATTTCTCCTTCAAACTAATCCCTAGGATAATGATGTTAAGGTCAGAAAAATAAATACGTTGGAACCCAGGGCTCCAGTGTCAATGGGAAGAAAGTGAGAATGAAAAGCATATAAAGAATATATCAGGGAAGTAGCTAGAGAAGAAGATATGTTAAAAAAAGAAAGTAGTGGCCGGGGATTCAGTTCAGTGGTTCTGCCACCTGCCTTGCAAGCGCAAGGACCCAAGTTCAATCCCTGGTACCAAAACAACAACAACAACAACAACAACAACAAAATAAATAAAAAATAATAAAAGAAAGCACACTAGATTACGAATATGTAGAAAACATATGAAAACTTACCTCAGATGATGACTAATTTGAGACACTTATAAATTCAATATTAAGGTAATATGGGACAGGAAATAAAGCAAGTACATCCATCATTCCATGGAGAGGCCCAACAGCCACCCATGTACGTAGCTCTTGCTGCTTAGACACACAGGAGATGCATGGCAGCTCCAGAACAGAGTCAAAGGACAGGTGCATCACTTTGACACCAATAAGCAATGTCCTCAGCATCCCATTGGTCTTTTTTTAAACTTTTTTTAAAAATTAATGTCATCAGTACATTTTAGGTGTACAATAAAATGACATTCATCATTGGAAATGTGTACCTTCACATAATCTCTCTTGGTTCTTATTTTTTCCCTTTCCCCTGCCCTCCCTTATTTACAAAGACTGTTTCCATTTTTTCATTTTCTCATATTAATTCCATTCCCTTCTTTCCTTTCCCCTACTCCTCCCACTTCCCCTTTGCCCCTTTTCTTCCTATTTCACATTATCTATTATACCTTTTAGTCCTTATTTACACTTTCAGTTTCTCACACTAGAGAAACTATTTGGTATTTACACATACATGTCCTATTTATTTCACTTAAGAGTATCGCCTCAATGTGCATCCATTTATCTATATATGTCTCTAATTTCTCATTTTTATGGGTGAGTAGTACTCCATTTTATAAAAAAAACCCCACATTTTCTTTATCTAGTCTCCAGTTGATAGGCACTTGGGCTGCTTCCAAGTGCAACCACTGTGGAAATCAGTATGGAGATACCTCAAAGAACTAGGACTGGAAGTCCCATTTGACCCAGCTATTCCCCTGCTGGGTATCTTCCCAAAAGAATTAAAAGAATCATACCACAGTGATATATGTGCACCCATGTTCATAGCAGCACAATTTGTAATAGCTAAAACTTGGAAGCAGCCCATTTTTCTTTGATATTTTTCTAGACATGCATATCCAACATCTGTAGGCTAATGACAACCACTCCCTTCCCATGCATATCTATGTCAACTTAGTCCTGATATTTATCTTTTATTTTTAAAACTCATATATATGTGGTACAAAATAAGAACCTGAAATCTGAAATAAGAAAATTTCTGCACCTGGAAAATGTAGAAAAGAAGAGAGAATATCACTTGAGAAAGAATTCTCTCACACTTTGGTTATGGTGAATGATGTTTAATTTTGCATATCTACTTACATAGAAAACTATTCTACTACATGTAACAGTGGCACTGTAGTGTGGCTGTAGCTGTAATAACTCTTACTAAATGACTTCTTATCTTAAACATTTCTAAATTTCAGGGTCAAAAACCATCTATAATATATAAGAAGAATGGGTAAACATTACTATCTAATTCATCTCCACAAGGATAGTAACACATATCTTTATTTACCCCCTTCTAACACTCAGCTGAGTGCCAAGACCATAGTGTCTAATATTTATTTCATAAATTGCATATGCATGTCACTTTATACTACTTGAATCTTGGAGAGAGAAGTTTATTAAGTGAGGTAACAATCCTATTGAAAACAGCTAGCCTAGGACCTGGTGCATAGTAGATATGTTAGTTGACTAGCACTGCTGTAATAAAGAACTGTATTACAACTTTGGGTGGCTTAAGAAAACAGAAATCTGTTCTTTCACAGTTCAGGAACACAGAAGTCCAAAGCTGAGGTGTCAGAAGTGTTCTTTCTTTTTCTTGAAGTCTCAGGGAGAATTTCTTCTGTGCCTGTACTCTAGTTTCTACTGGTTACAGGTGATCCTTAGCCTGTAGTTGCATAACTCCAGGACATGTTAGGCACCAACATGTGTGCTGGGTTGCTTTGTCTCTTCCTTTTGTAAGAACGCCAGTCATAGTGAATTAAGAGCCCATCCTCCTTCAGTGTGATTTTCTATAAATCAATTATTAGTGCAATTTCCTTATTTGTAAATAAGATCACTTTCTGACCTTCTGGGGAGGATGTAATTTTTGAAAAGCATTATTTACTCCACATTCATGATCAATGACCTTGAAAATAACCACTGAATAAGCACTTAAATATATACCATTAAAAGAAAACATGATTAAATATTGAATTGATAGACCTCATGCTTTATATGCAACTGTACAGAAAAGCTGAAGTGAAAATATCCAAAAGAGACTGCATCTCTGCCTTTGACTTCTGACATAGTTCAAGATTTTTATTTGCTTGGGATCCTCCTGAGATGGCTGCAGATTCATTTGTAGTCATGCTCCTGCACTGTCAGAGACCAACCAAAACCTTTTCATCCGCTTAAACTGACCAGTTTTAAGAAGCCCAGAGCAATGCTTGTTCTAGTTCCCTGTCATGAGAGATGGGCAGAAGAGGGCAGGTAATTCTAAATTTCTCTTCCACACTGAATGGCAATTTATCATCTTAAATGTTAGAGAAAACAAAAAAAATCATGTCAGTCTTGAGTTTTTGTCTCTCACAAATACCCATCTACATATTAATACCATTTTCCATGGGATGTATTTCTCCAAATAGCTCCATGATCCCACTTTCTTTAGTTGATCCATTTTTCTAACCAATTATCACATTGTCAAATAAGACTACTTTCTCTGCCACTACACATTTATTTCACTTTGCCCTTCTTTATATTTTATTCTTTTTAAAAATCTGCAATATTATATATCTGCTTATGGCAGATATGCAAATATTCAAACTTGCATACATGTAAATAAATATTCATGCAAACAGATGGTAAGCACTTTATAGACATTTCTTTAAAGGTACAAAAATTAATGTATGGACATATACAGCAAATATTGTTTTCTATATACATATGTAAATTTAAAATTGACTTTATGGTTTTACCATAAAACTGCAAGATATTTAAACATTAATTCACATAGAAATTTCAGAGTCATGACACATACTGTTTCAAATTACTTCACTGGGTATAATCTCAGGTATGTATTATAAAACACACTATTAATAATGGTGACTTGCATGCAAATTTCATTTAATCTGTTTCATAGTGATCATTTGCCATTGTTAGTTAAGTGATGATTGTGACTGAAATGTTGGTCACAACAATGTAGAAACTCTTACATTTGGAAAAAGAGTAGAAAATAAAAAATATAAAATGGATTAGGTTGGGTAAAAAGAGTTGTGTGCTGGATTAGAAAAGCATAAATGTATTTTTCTCCTTTGAAGTAGTGAGATAACTTATACAGGTGTGAGTTTAAAAAGTAATCTTGCTCTCTCCACCTGTGATTATCTGCCAGGCACTTAGGAAGTAGGTAGAAAGCTCAGCAAGCATCCAAAGCAAGTGGAGGCAGCTGGGTTGCAGCATTTGGAGCACTGGGAGATTGCAGTGTGAAAGTTACCGTGCCAGCCTATGACACTTCAAGATAAGTAATACTAACAAGCTCAGTTATGCAGTGGAAGAAGGGGATGCTACTTCTGTCTTTGGCACACCCCTGTTTGCTAACAGTGCTGTGTTTACAGGAAGAGAGCTTTTCCCAAGGTAGAAAAGACATAAATTGGAGTTATTGGAGTGACCTAAATTCATTCTCTGTCACTTGAATTGCTTTGCCTGGGTTTGTCCACTTGACCCTGGACAAGTCATTTAACTTCATAAGTAACTTCATAAGAAGAACGGCTATTAACCTAACTTAGAAATAAGCGAATTAGTTTTCACAATGCATTGCATATCTATTTAAATATTTTAAAAGGTGGGTTTACATATACAAAAAGATAGATATGTATCTCTGTACCTGTATATGTAATGTACCTAACTTACTTAGAATGTATTTTTTCCAGAAGTAGAAGAAGGTAGCCGATTGTACAGGTTTGGAATTCAGAAAGGTGTGTTTTTGAAAACTATCTTCCCTGCTTAGTTTCTCTGTATTGGCTCATGTGCATAAACCTCTCTGAAGCTTGCTTAATCCTCACATCAGCCCCGTGGGTCATCCCGCTTTTCAAACGCATAAACTAAGGTAATTACATTTACATTACTTAGCACATGGCAAAAAAATCATCAAATGCTCATTGAGCACATACTGCCGAATTCTTCTCTCTCTCTCTCTCTCTCTCTCTGCAAGTACACACACACACACACACACACACACACACACACACGTATATAATTAGATAAAGATTTACAAAGTTTGATAGAATACAGGTTCTTTCCTAGACATGCTAAGAGCCTAGAGGGTAAAGTTAGGACAGGCAGATAGTTTACCAGATAACAACTCTACCAGAGTTAGAAATGCAGAGTAACATCCCCATCAAGCCCACAACTTCTTGAAAGGTACCTACTGGAGGTCACATACTACTTATACTTTCCAGAATATTCAGTTAGGACCGACCGGGGGCTATACTGGATGTGGTCTTGGGCATTTTTTTATTTCTGTAAATCTCTAGTTTAAAAATAAAATCTCAGGTTTGGAAAAAAAAGCATTAGGAATAAAATAGTTATAAAATAGAACCAGTGGATGGCCTTTCATGTGATTAATACATGGCATGATGCAGAACACCAGAGAGGAGAGCTGTAAGGCACCCCACACCCTTAACAAGAAGCCACAGGCAAGCTTTCTGCGCAAATCCTCTAATCCCATTGATCCTGCCTGAAAAGCAGTGAGGCCGGTCCACAACGCAGAAGGGTGGCGATCAGCAGCAAGGGCACACAGCAGGCACCTCACGCTTCGGGAAACTTAATCATATAACCCTCTTCATTACTCACGAAATCACTCGCTGTCAATACTCCAGCTACGGCCTCCCTGACTACTGCTGTTTAAGAGCCTGTCAATCTTTTCCTCCGATTTTGCCAACCAAATTCACTTGGAGCTATTTACAGGTAGTCTTATCTCAGATGATAACATTACAGCATTCCTATGGCAAGAAATAGGAAAATAAAGCTCGTTCCAGCCCTTTCATTCTGGCATTTCTTTGCAAAAGGCAAAGGGTCCTCATATGGAAAAAAGAGCTGGGGTAGAAATGCAGTCCCATGCTACTGCTCAACACCAGATGAGGTTTTACTACACCAAGGAAAATTCTGGCTTTAGTTGCATTATGGTTATGACAGTAAGCACCATCGCTGGCTACCTCCTTCTGTATCAGTCCCTGTGTACAGCATGTTATCATGAATTCTCACAGTAGCCTTGTGAATTCATTATGGTCTCTTTATGCAAGGGTAAAGAAAATATCTTCAGCATAGTGCAACTTGTCCATACAAACACATTAGTAAGAGAGTAAGAAGAGCAATTCAAACCCAGGTACACTGTTAATGGAAATGTTATTAAGTGTATATTCAGCAAATTCTTAATTACTATTGACATGGAGATAAAAATCTGTGCTAAGTCACTTACTTCAGAATCATAGGAAATCGCTGATAGAACTAATGATTAATAGTGATAATTTTACATTACAAACTCCTTAGAAAATATTAACATTTTTCTATCCTACCTAAAGAATAGTTTAAGACCTAATGCACTTAACAGAATCTATTGTGCTTTTGAATAGGTAAACTAGTTGAGTCATCTCATCCAAAATAATTTCTTAAAATATTCAGTTCTAATCACTAACTTTTTGGAGTGTCTGGTTTTATACTTTGGTGCTAGCTTCTTTTATATATCCAAGGGCTACTGCAAGGACAAGTTTGCACCCAATTATTTTTTGGCCTCAGACCTAGTACATTTTCCTCAATCTGTTCTAAAGTCTTGGTTAATAGTCTTACACCATGCATACACTACACAGGTACTCCAGGACAAATGCTAGTTATCATTATTCTGTCTCATTCCCACAATCAATTACATATCATTTGTTACCTTTTCAAGACTTCTACATGAAACTTCCATTCTAGAACTCTAATTCATTTCCTAAGCATTGCCCTTTTGGGTTGTTTAAGGAATTTTAAAAAAATCAACAGCATTAGTCACTTTTCGTTCAATAGGATTTCATATTATGATTCATTTCCTCATGGCATCATTCATTCATTTGGCTATTTATTCAATCAATAGATAGTTAAAGGGAAATCTTTATATACCAGGAGATGTTTTGTATTTTAATGTTTAAATGATCAAAAAGATACATTCCCTACTCTCAGATTGGTACACAAATAGATAAATAAACATGGTAGTGCTAACATCAAGTGCTTTGAAAGCAATAAATCAGAGACAGAATATGAAGGAAGAGGCAGCATTTTGCTATGTAGTAGGTGGCCAGAAAGTTCTCTTGGCAGACAATAGATCAGCACTGGGACCTGAATATAAGAAAAGAGCCATCTTCCATGTTAAGAACTGATGAATACTCACCCAGACAGAGGGGAGAACAAGTGCAAAGGTCCAAAAATGAGAATGAGTTTGAAAACTAAGAACCAGTATAGATTTGTGGTCTACATTATATAGAAACCCATACTTTAAAATATAAAATAATCTAATATGTTTTTGGTTGGTTGGTTGGTTTTTTGAGTGGGGTCTCACTGTGTAGTTGAGGATGGCCTTGAACTCATGATGTTGTCAGGATGACCTTGAACATGAGGCCATCTACTTGCCTAAGCCTCCCAAGTGCTGGGATTACAGGCATGTGCCACCACACCCAACTTTAGAAAACCCTATTATGTTTGGAGCTTGTAATCATCAGCAGCCAGTATGCTATCTGGCTACCACTTACTAGGCATATAAAAATATTTGTTAAAATGGAGTAAGTGTTTGGTTATTTATATCCCCTTCTATAGAATAACCTCTTTGGGACCTGAACTACTTACATGTGCATCTTTTATACATTTCATTGAATTTGACATAAAGAAAATTACCCAGGAAATACTATTTTGAATAAATGGATGGGTGAATAAATGATATAGACATAATTCAATATTAAAATTATCAATACTTTCAATTTTAACTGCAAGCTAATTTTTAAAGCATATCATATGCTCTTAACCTAGCTTCATATTAGAACCAAGAGGAAATAAAATGGGAACTGACAAGAAACTGAACTCATCATACTTTGTTCTATTCTAACCTCATTGACCAAGGACATGATTCCCTGCCCAAGGGAGTAGGTTGCATGTGATTATTTGTACTTCCAGTTGGCACTGCCAAAACCTTGAGGGGACTATACTATTTACTGGCTAATGGCTAATCCTGTTTCTTTTGCTGCCACTGAGATAAATGTGCAAGGTAAGAACAAGATCAGGAATGAAGCAAGTTTGGAGCAGAGGGTAAAGAAAACTTGTGTTGTATGGTCTTTACTAAATCCCCAGCATCCGTGTATGGATTTACTTTAAGAAAAACTCTAATTACAGTGGTAAAATTGCAATTATGTAGGAAATACACAGTTGTAATCAATTAATGGAGGGGCAAAATTATTAATTGTGAATCATTTCTTTTTCTTTTCACTTTCCTGTTCCTTGTCCTGATCTTAAATCTCATTCAATCTTAGGTCTCATTTGACATGATCATGGGGGGCCATACTTCAATGTCTTATTACTGGGTGGCTTGAACCATACACGGTACAAGCATGAGTGTCCTATGCATGACTTAACCACTTGTACAACCTACTGTACAAGCCACCAGATAAGACAGTCATGCATGTACCACCAGAGGTTCAAGCCAGCAAAAAGGTGTTAATGATCAATCAGGCTGAAAATTTTAAGGGATCTGAATTTTATTTTTCTGTTGAATACAACAGAAACAGTGAAATCCAGAAAGAGGAATTAACATAACCAAGATTATATAATGACTGGTTAAAAAGATAGAATTCATGCTCTACCAGGTCTCCTCCTATGTTTTCAAAAATATTCCCTGAGATTCAGTTTCCATGACTGTAAAATGCGTATATCTTCCTTAACTCACAAAATTATTTGGAAGATTCAGTTAGCTAAAACTCTTATTCCCTTGGATTAGAGTGCAGAAAAATTATGGCGCACAATCGACTATTTAAATGTACAGTGCTGAAAATTGCTCTACTCAAAAATTCTTCTAGTAGCCTCCTACACACACACCCATGTGGAATAACCAGCTTTGTTCCCAATTCTTTTGGGGAAACCTTATCATAAGGCATTTTAATTTGATTTGGTACAAAATGAACGCTATGACTGATCTTACTTTTCTAACTCAATTCTTCTGTGCTATTCACCAGAAATTTAACTTTCATTTATTTTATTCCTACTTTCATCTCAAAGTTTACGTGAGTAACACTGTTTCCATAAAGGGGACCTTTTAAGGCTGAGAGATATTCCAGTGTGCTTTTCTAGACCATTTTTCTCAGAGTTGGATGTCTTTTATTGAACTCCAGTCCCTTTAATGTGATAATGTTAAAAATTTCATCTACTCTCTAGAACATCAATCCCTTGTTGCCACCCACCTTCTTTAATATCTAAAAGATGGAGAGGACACAGGGGATGTTTTTGGAAAAAAGGTGATTAGGTTTCTACTGTATGCCAGCCAAAATTGTTGCATGTTTTTAAAAAATTATATAACTTCAGTTGTAACTGAAAGATTTAAGGTCAAGAAAGCTATTTTTTTTTACAAGGTAGGACATCTTTTCAAGTGTCAAAGCCATTACAGTGGGACATCTTTTTCATACATTTTCATTCATATATTTAATGGTCTTTGGATCTTTCAAAAAGTTGTTAAGAATGACCAAAAACCAAAAAAGATAGACAAGAATGTCATTTTAATGTGCTTTGACATCTTTGCAAGAGTTGTCATGACTCGATAAGAAATTACAATTCTGGGTTTATTTGATAATACAATACTATATATTTTAATAAACATTAGCCACCATTCATCTTT
Source organism: Heterocephalus glaber (assembly GCF_000247695.1). The sequence continues at coordinate 24,129,212 of NW_004624746.1, read as the reverse complement.
CATAATTTTCCATTCATTTAAAATTTTTAATCCTAAAATATTCATTTGACCACTTCTTAATCTCTTTTGGGTTTCTCTGATGTCTAATCTATATTAATTTTTGTTTCTGATTCCATGCTTCTAGCGCAGAAAAGGTGAGCCAATCCCAGTGCCCAGGAGGAGGCTCGCCACCACCATTCCAGGCTCCTAGGGCAGAAAAGGTGACAAAATCCCAGCGCTCAGGAGGAGGCTCCTCCACTGCCGTTCCATGCTCCTAGGGAAGAGAAGATGAGCCATGTGAGTGCCAGAAGCCCCCCGCCCCCCCGTGGAAATGAGACACGTAAATAAACCTCAAAACCAGACTTCCAGATCACCTATAGCAACCCCAAAGGGAAACGTGATGGAACAATCTGATAACCACCTGGACACCTTGAACTGGCAACAAAAGAGGATCTGGAAAAAATGAAATCAGACATGATTTCTCAGATAACAGCAAAGATTGTGCCCATAGTGCAAGGGATGATTAATAAATCTAGAGAGGACACAAATAAAAAAATAGAAGATCTGAGGAACATGATGGAATCCCAACATAGGAAACAAATGGAATCCATAAAACAGATGCAAACAGATTTCCAGGAGATTAAAAACTC
>NW_004624746.1:24034906-24126078 GCF_000247695.1 Heterocephalus glaber | reverse complement strand
AGCAGGGGAAGTGGGAGGGGTAGGGGAAAGGAAAGAAGGGAAAAGAAAAAATATGAGAAAAGGAAAAAAATGGAAACAAAATCTTTGCAAATAGGGAAGGGTGGAGGGAGTGAAGGGAGAGGAGAGGAAGGGGAAAAAAATAAGAACCAAGATACTCATGTAATGGTACAAGATCCCAATGATGTATGTAACTGTACTTTACACCTAAAATGTACCAATAAACTTAATGGGGGAAAAATCTGTTTCTACACTTTGAATAAAAATAACTTTGGCTACTGTACAGAAAAATTACAGTGTTTTTGCAAATGTAAACTGGTGTAACCACTATGGAAATCAGCATGGAGATTCCTCACAAAACTAAAACTAGAAATTCCATTTGACCCACCTATTCCCCTTCTGGGTATCTTCCTGAAGGAGTTAAAGACGTCTTACCATAGTGAGACATGCATGTCCATGTTTACAGTAGTGTAAATCTTAACAGCTAAACCTTGGAAGTGGCCTACACATCCATAACCAGATGAATGGGTAAAGAAAAGTGGTCATTATACACAGTGGAGTGTATAAAAACTACTCTACCATAAAGAAGGATACACTTGAGTCATTTTCAGGAAAATGGAGGCACCCTGAGACCATAATATGAGGTGATATAATTCAGACACACAATTTAAAAAGTGCAGGGTTTCTCTTATATGAGAAACATTAAATATAAATAAAGTGACAAATAAGAGATAGGTAATCAAAAATAGGGAGAGACACTGTTTGCAAATGAGAAGGGGACCAAGAGATGGAAGAAGGGGAAGGGAATAGAGGGAAATGGAGTGAAGAAAAGAATGAAGATATGCTAGGTACAAGCACCAACTCCCCACAAGGAATGCAGTCATTATGTAATGCAAATATACACCATTAAAAACAAACACTGGTGAAAAAAATTAAAAGTAAAATAATCATGACCAGTAAATGCTTAAAAAGACAGGCTTTGCAGTGAGCATAAAAGATGATCTGGAAGAATCTGAAGATTGTATCTTTGAAATAAATTCTACCATTCATGTATTTCTTATGTTCCATACATGTTTCATATTCCTATCTGACAAATACAAGGATTTTACAAGAGTAAAATTTTGAAATGAATTAAACATCTCTGTTACTGTCAAGATTCCATCTTACAGCAAGAGATAAATGTAAACATACAATCTCACTTATAACCATTATAAGAGATGTAACAAGAGCTTTTCATTATGTATGCTATGGTCTGCTTTTGTTACCATGTTCATTTTTCTCATCTCTGGTTGGGTTTCTTCCCATCACCTACTGGTTAAACAGCCATCAAGCTCCAAATAGTTTTTTTTTTTGCTTCTTGTTCTCAACTCTTCCAAATGACCTCTGTCTCGACAGCTTTTTCATGAGCCAAAAACCCATACTCTGGCAAACTCACATTTTACTAAGAGCTGATCTTGGACTGAATTTCAGTTTCAGGGCATTATTCTGGGTATTCTGGGTACACAGAGAACATTTGATTTTAGTCCAAATACAGAAACAAAGGTGAAGTAAATTAGTCCTTCCCATCCAATTGTTATGGCTATTTTGAGTTTATATCCTATTTACATCTATTATAAATTGACAAGTTTGGTAGTAGGATTGAAGGCAGAAAGAATGAGGAAGAAAGCATGCAGACAGATGGACACATCCTGAAATCAATCAGCTGCTAGAACTTTTGGACCCTTTATCTCATTTTCTTGACTTTCAAATCTTAAATTGATCTTTCTCCAGGCTTCAGCAAATTCTTCCAACCTCATAATAAACCAGTGATGCTTTTGAAGTTGTTTTACAGCCATTAAACTTTTCTGCTAAACCATACTTACCTTATAATCCTCTAATTCTAGTACAAATATAATTTGACTATCTACATGAAACTAATCTGTGTGTCTGTAATTTATTATGATAAAACAAACACATAGTTCTCTGGAGGAAATAGAAAAGAATGTCCTACCAAATTATGGTGGTTCACACCTGTAATTCCAGCACTCTGGGAAGCTGAGACAGGAGGATCACAAATTCAAGCCCAGCCTATAAAACTTAATGATGTAATGAGGTCCTGTCTCAAAATATAATGGAAAAAAAAATGGCTGGAGTCTAGTTCAGTGTGAAGACCATTAGATCAATCACTAGTTCTATCTTTTACAAGGAGTGTTCTATCTTTTAGGGGCAACAATAATCCATCAATTCCCTTGGACTATGAGAGCAAATTCATAGATAGAATTTTATCATAAAAACTTCTGACCATGCCTGTGTTCTTTTAGGGAAATTTTTAATTATCTCCATTTCTTAACGGTTTTTAAGACTTCAAGGCTAAAGCAAAATGTTACAAAAGTGATTTCAGTTAGTTGGCATAAATATATAATGGCTTTGATATTTAACTTCCTGTGTCAGCTTTAAAGAATCATGTCTACTGTATAATCTAGCACTGAAAACATTGACCTATTTCACTCCCTGCAAATTTGCAATTGTGGTAAGTTTATGGTGATGATCCTCAACTTGGGTTGATAGGAATTAAGAATTCAGAGGCCTATAAGGAGTAGAATTTGGTACGAAGCTGGTATGATATGAACAGCTGAATTCTGACATTCCTGGAACCTAAATAATGTGTATGAGCTCTAGTCTGCAACACTGATGAATTTTCCTAAAGACAAATGGTGGCCTCTCTCATGGTAAGAGATTTCCTAATCAAAGTCACACTCCTCTTCATTATGAGCCCCCCAAAACCAGAGGCCTCCCTTTGGGTTAAGATAGCCTGGAATAATTCTCCTTTATTAGTGATATTCATTTTTTGCAGCAGTTATGAGATTTTGTTCTTTGTTCAGTTCCTGTCTTTACCTCACTGCACATCACTCTGCACAATCCCAGCCTAACAGCGTAGCCCCTGCCCAGCGCAGGTCCTCTGGACTGTCTGCTTTGCATGTAGCTAATCTTCAGTGCATGTACAATGGGAATTTAGATAAGTATTCATCAAATATTTAAAATCTTCTCTGCTACATGTAGGGTGGAAAGTGAACATTGGGAATATTGGGAAATATATACATATATATTACTCATAACTTTGGAGTTCAATATAATATTTTATTTAAGAAGTATGATGAACAATTAACCACATGGAAGAGGCTATACTAGATGATTTTAATGATATATAACTATAAGTATTTGTTTCATTATGAAAATAGAGTAAAGATCAAAGTGAAAAAAAGATAATGAAATTATTCAACAAATGCAGTTTCTGGAAATGACAGAGTAGTCTGGCATCACCTATTACTTGACTTTTATGAAACTGATTATTGTGCTTGGTTTTGAGAGACACATAAGATGCTTATTACATTACACTGGTTCTTCTTAAATGAAAGCTTGAGATAAGGATTTGGAAGCAGTATGCTTAATTGTGAGAAAATATTAGTAATCAGGAGTAAGATAGAGGGAAAGTGAAGCAGAAAAAAGAAAAGCCAATGAAAAATTGCACTGATTATTGAGGTTGTTTCTGCAATCAATGGGGCCTTAATAAAGCCAGGACCTCTGGAGAAACATACAGAATACCTCTTGGAATTTTCTTCCTCAAGTATGGGATACAGAAACATTTAACCAATAAGCTGTGTCCTCCCACCTCCCTTCCCTCTCATCATTGGTCAAAAGATGCCCTAGGGAAATTAACTACTCTTCCAAAATCCTGCAGAGGTCAGCTGCATCAGGCAAGACCGGAGCAGGAAATGAAGGTGTACAGTCACAGTACTTAAAGTGTAAGATTATTAAAGGGAAGAAAGGTACAGTAGGCACAAAAGTGTCTCGTTAGGTCATACCTGAGATCAGACGTGAGGCCTAGATTACCTGTTTAAGAAGCAGATATGTCTTCATGCCTGTCTACGTGAAAACCTTCCTATGAGTAAATATATACATTGAAAATTCAATAATCAAGGACTTTTCTCATATGAATTTAAAGAAGAAATTTAAGTATGCTTCTACCCTTCTGAAAGCATATTGTTTAAAACAATGAAAGTTAAAACTAGATAGTCAGAGAAGAAGCTATCTTACTGATTTTTGTGTTTTAAACACCTCAGGAATGGAAAACTGAAATACATTTGATAAAATTAGCTCAACACCCAACCTCAGACTTTAATCATGGGAGTAAGTACAAGTCAGACATACTTTCAAATGTTCAATATGAGCTATGAAGGTGACATTTAACATAGCCAAACACTAGGAATTTATTTATATTTTACCTAGCAATTCAAGGTCTATAAATTAAAACAGGCTAAAGAGCTGTGTGTCTTTAAGTACTAACAAAAGAAAGAAGTATGTGATTAACTATGTCTCCTATGAGTAAAGAAGGGGAAGTATAAGTATTAGATTGATGTATATCTTTCTGAATCATTCCTCATATTCTAATTTTAAAGATTTTGAAGAAATATCAGTATTTGCTTGAGTTCACATAATCATTAAGGTCATGAGTTAGAGTTTAATTTTATACTTTTTTAACTCATTCTTTTGAAAGATGAATAATCAATTTGAGAAGGAAAGAAAATGGAGAAAATTAAAGTGTCTATTTAGGAGATTCATATTAGCATATGATATAAAGTATAAAACAAACTGGCAAAAAGTTGAAACTCAGTGGCTGCTCTCATCAGAAATGAAAAATTCATTCTTGTTGTAAAGATCTTCTAAGTTAGAAGACTTCCGGTTGACATGATATCAAATCAGATGAACCATACAGATTTTTCTTAAGGCTGATGAACAAGGATTGCCTGAATTTCCAGAGTGGAATCTTGGCTAAGACATGCTAGAAAAATTGCCATCTACTCTTCCATTGTCTACATATAGAAAAGGATTTTAGTTAAAACTCATCTGAAGCAGGACAGCTGAGTGGGCTCATTGCTGCAGAGTGTGGCAAAATTGAGCACAAAACAAGGGCTGTTTCTCTCATTCTGCCTGGAAGTTGCATCCTAACTCTAATAATAGGCTATTTAAAAAGAGTATGGTCACAGCTAGATTACATATACAATTTGGAGAAATCTATCAATTGATAGGACTATTTCTTTTTCTTGTGGTCTGAGAATGTATTCTAACTTTGGTTACAACAAAAAAGTTGTAACCAAACATATTGATGTCTATTTCTAAGTGGGAAAAGAGTCTAGTGAGCCAAGAACCAAATTGAGCATGAAGAAAGAAACGAAGTGCCTAGGTATGGATGAAGCTAAGCCATGCATGGCAACAAGTACTTCAAAGATATTGATGCCCGAATTGTATCAATGAAGGCAGTAACTAAAATAGTGTGTCCTTCCTTCTTGAATATCTCATATTGGCCATTAGATAGACTTATTTGATCCATGAAATATCCAGTTCAATACCTTTAATCAAAAGGACAAATTTTCCATAATAAACTGGAAAAATGTAGCATGAATAGATGCTATGTTGCTAAAGATGATGATTACTTAGGGTTAAAGTGATTTTTCAGAGGGATGAAATATAAAAGAAAGATAATAAAAAATCTCATTGGACACTTCTTAATACATATTTCTCTTTTGGAGACAGAGAAGATAAAATGCATATATTAAAAACTAGGAGATTTGTAAAAATTAAAATAGCTACAATCTGTGTTCATGCTCTCTTAATCCCCAACACCATCCAGACTTTTTATTTAACACCAACTCTACTGTAAACTATATAGTAGACATCAGCAAGATGCGTCAAGGTCCAAAGCTTTTGTTTTCTCATTTGAAAAATGGGGTTAACATTATTTGTCCTGACTTAGTCACAGGACATTTGCAGTGTTCTGCAGAGTCTGCATGGGGAAATAACTTGTGCACTGTCTAACAGAAATGCTGCACAGTAGTTTGTTATAGATTGTGGTTTAAAATTTGAGTCTGTCTATCTATCTATCTATCTATCTATCTACCTATCTACCATACCTGTTTCATACTCGACTCCTATATAATGTTTATGCACAAACATTTAATTAATGCTTTAATAATCATCTGTGTCTCAAATTAAAATCAAGATACTTAACTTTAATTATTTGTCCAAGGTTAATCTTTGCATTTACATTTACGTATATATTTTGCATCAAAAATTAACCACATGTATTCTTAGACACTGAGATTATTTTATCTTATTTTTTGTAACTGATACCAAAGATTGAGCCATGCCTTTCCACAAACACAAGAATCATCCACCTGTGATTTTTCGAAATGAATTTTAATCCTAGGAGTTTTGTCAAACACACTTTTCCCTGCCTGAGTTATACGTGGGAGGCACACCTTAGCTCAGAAACTAAACTGCAGGGCAAATATTTAATGTGAATGATACCTGAGATAAGGATATGTAGAAATGATTTAATTGTCATATAGAATATAGAATTTCAGTGGGTTTTTTCCCCACCATTTCATAGCCAGTGTTTATGCACAAAAATCTTGAAATACTCGTTTTCCCACCATTTCATCTGTAGCACCATTTCTAGAAGCACTACTGCCTTCCAAAGGCAAGTAATACTCACAATTACAATGATTTGCATTATATTACATAATGTACAGAGAGCACAAATATGTTTTGTGACTAGACAGCTCTTTTATATCAGGAATTAATATCAGGAATTAAGTTTTATCATAAGTATAATGCTTTACACAATACCTACACTGATGGTCTAGGAACTTAATTTTAAACCACCAAGCCAACTCAAACCCCAACCTTGGATTAACCTCTCACTCTCCTCAGCTCTCAATCACCTGTTCTGGAAGGAGACTCATCCTGTATCCAGAAACGGAAGATGGGACTCAGTCCCAGCACGTTCGAGGCTTGCAAACCTCTTAACTGTAATGACTGCTTCAGATCTACACATGTGATCTGATAAATGTCAATGAAATTCATGCAAACTTTTCTTTGAATTTGGTGGGAACAATCCTTAGAGTTTCTGTACAATTTCTTGAAAGCATTTATGTTGGTTGTCCTAGAAATATTTTTGACACACTAAAGGAAGCCAAGGGAGGGAAACTAGGCTTGATGATTCCTGCTAGCTAGAGTCTAGGCAGTTACTTTTTCATAGGCCTATCCCAACTTTTCCCTCTTTCCATTTACCCATTTAAAATTTTAATATTAAAGTCAGTCACAAATTACACTGATAACATTTCCTGAGCTCCTGTATCTATGATACAGGGCAGAACATCTGTTGAAATTTCAGTTATATTAATCAATAAATATCCCCTTTTGTTGAAGCCAGTTTGATGCAATAGAACAGTAAGGTTTTAAAATGACACAGCAAGTGTTTTAAAAGTGAGCTTTTAAATAACTGTTGTACATAATTTTTTGTTATTAGACTGTTTTTCTCCTTTCTTCACTCATTCATAGAAAAGGTGAACAAAGAATATCAAGCAAAAATTATCCCCACATTCCATGTTTCATTGCTGTCATGCTCCAAGCACATTCCTGTATGTCTACCATAATACAGAAATTTATTTTCAAGTATCTCTTCACTCAATTGAATTTGTTTTCATGAGCCAATACTTTGTCAAAATGTAATGAAGGATATTATAGTAAATGTCTTCAGTGAATATTACTGTAGGAAATTTTCCAAATCACTGCAAGTGTACGTTGGAATTGCAGCAGTTACCAGCATCTGCTAATGAGGGTGGAGTTTACGCTGTAAAATTTTCAAAGCCTACAAATCATAATGGGATCATGAAGTGATCGTAAAATACCAAATTTTAGTTTAAGTGATTTTTAACAACAATATCACTGTGTGGGATGTTCTCAGTAAGAAACTGTGAAATCAGTTTGATATCATCTTGGTCATAGAGCTCCTCTAAATACATTTTAATGTTGCAGGCCAATATTTTAATATTTGCAATACTTATGTATATCTCAATAAATAATGATGAACTTTCACCACTGATTTTTTAAAGCATGTGATAAAACTGCCTCATAATTAGTATAGCACCCTTAATGAAAAGATGGAAAGGTTATTTCTGAAAGTGCAGATGCTGCACAAGCTAATAAGCTAAAATCTGAGTAAATGCATGGAATCTTCAAATCTTCATTAGGATTACTGAATATAAATGGCTAGCAGTCAGAGGTCATCCATGCAATCTTTCCTATTTCTTTATCTCCAACTAAGTGTGAGAAAATGACAAGTTAATGGCCCCTATTTTGCACACTCATAATTTTATTCATTTAAAAATGTATTGGCATCATCTGGGATCTTTTCTTCATAAACTGTTTCTTTCACTTTAGCATAAAGGTTGTACTACACAATATGGATAGAATTAATATACTTTTATAACCTGTTATAATTTTTTGAACACTAACTCCACATAGATGACATTTCTAAGTATATGTTATGTCTTATACTGAGTTTTTAAACTTCTATGGTTATTGTAACCCCACTTCGTAGATAAAGAAACAGAGATAACAAGAGTTCAAATAACATCACAAGTGTCACACAGATTTTTTTTAAAAATCTGATCTATTTGACTCCCAAAACAATATTCTTTAGCACAATCTTTTTCAAGTAGGAAAACATGAGGACTATCAAGAAGAAATCTTTAGGCACCCCAGATTTCAAAACCCCTCAGTGTAAAAGTTACTTTCCTGGAAGTTAAGACAGACACTCTTTGCCTATGATCACATCAGACTCCTGCAGATTCTGATGCAGGTAGCAGAAGGTGGTTATAATGTGGTCATCCACAGGATCCTGATATCTCTTAATGTAAAACTAATGCCCTGTAATAGAAGTCCACACATGATATAGAAAATTGGAGGACCTTTAAAATACAGACACAGGCACTTAGGAATCTACAAACTGCAGTTTGAAACCATTTCAGAAAGAACTGTTGTGATGATTAGAGTAAAAATGCAAAGACCACTGCACATCATAAGTCCTCAGTAAATGGGGGATGCTCATTTTTATGGTTTTAATAATAGCAGCCAACAACCAGGAACATTTTTCCTATGGGTGATATGGGTCAGGTGTAGCTGGCCAGATTGTCTTTTGTTCTTTTGAGCCAGACATTTGACAGGCTGACATGATTACAATGTCTTTTTCTCTATCTTTGTAAATTTATCGGCTAGATGTGTCAACTTTGTGACCCTGCACCATGGGAAGAGGACTAAAATGAGCTCCAAACTGGTGATGGAAAATACTCCCTGTTATGAAGTCAGGGTGCTAAACAACGAATGGACTTGTCATGCTAGACATGAGAAACCGATACAGTATTGAAATATAAATACATCACTGGATTCTTTTTCCTCCCCCATTTTTGGTTCATATATGATTTACTATATGTGGTCATTCCAGAGGCATCAATTCTATACAGCTGCTTTACATTTTGTTGTGTTGATTTATTTGTGTGTTTGTTTTAATATTCACTCTAGTATTACAAACTAGCTTAGCTCCTGCCTCTACCTGGGAAAGTGAATGTGAAATTAAATTTAGTACTTCCTTTAGAAGTACTGTTGAGTCATTCAGTGATGTTATGGTATGTTTATTAAATACCAATTATGGACTAAGAATTAATTATCTAGGGTCTTGTGCAATGTCAACCCAGAGAAGACACATTTTCTGCTTGCATGGAATTTATTGTTTTACGTACAAAAGGGAAATATACAACTACCCTTTCTCCGGCCAAGCTTTCTTCCTAAATCTACAGCAAATTGTTTTATTCCAAAGTAAGATAAAGCTCACTACACACATTTAGAATAGTAAATCTGGGATGACAAAAATGTCTGCTCCATCTCTGATCATGACAGACATCACTAGTTAACCCCTCACTGGATCACTGTGTGGACTCAAACTTTGCTCTGAAAAGGTCATCTAGACAGGCACTATCCACTGTTAAAAAAGACAGAGTAACTCTCCTTCTCTTGGCTCTTTGTGATTTCATTTACCAAATACTATAACCGATTCCAGAAAGGTCAGATAAGCCACCCCAAGTGATTCCTTTTCACAGGTGCAAATCCAGAAGCTGGATCCTGGTTTCCTAAATCTCTCTTTTATCCCATCATCCTAAATCTCTCTCTTTTATCTCATCTTGCATCTTTATCTTTTTGTCATAAAGTACCTCCAAGAAGGGATGTATAAAACTACAAATGTTTGGAGAAGAAGGAAGATTTTGTAATTGTATGTCAAAGGCAAAGTATAACTGAATAATCCCATTTTTCTTTTTTTTTTTTAATATTGTGCTTCATCAACTGCTTTCTGCCTGCTTCATGAGAAGAGAAGTCTTGCTTCCATGTTCAAAGGAGAATCCTAAGTTCTGCTCTTTTGAGTCATGTCTTGAAATCATGATGAAGCATATCTAATTCTTAAGTTTAGAGCCTGGTTCGACAGTTAGGTAGACTGGATGAATCTGGCACTTTTATGACACATGGTAATTTTGGCAAGTATTACACCAATTTCACTTAGATCTCTGATTTGAATATTTATTCTAAGTAGGAGTAAAACAATCCTCATATAATCATTATTGTTGTACAACAGAATATTTTAATATCAGGATTATAGTCTTCAAATATTCTTCTGAAACATTTGTTTTGGTACCTGGAATCAAACTCAGGACCTTGTGCTTGACAGGCAGACATGGCGACACTGAGCTAAATCTCCCGCCCTTAAAACATACTTCTTAACAGCTGCATTTAGGAGGCTCCTTAGCGAGCTGAAATACTTGTCTTCCAGTACACATGAAACTATGTCAAAAGCACTGAATAGTTTTTCAATTCATCTTATCTAAAACTAAACTATGTCTTTCCATTTTCATTTTTAGTGACATCAAAAATTATAATAAATCAGTGGTAGCTAGCATTAGACACATTTTATATTCAGATTGCCTGAAGATAGTTCCTAGTATATAGGAGAAAAATAGTTTCATCATATTTAACTTTTGAGTTTTCACATTCACACCGGTGTAATATATATAAACTGTTTAATGGCCTCATAAGAATAAAAGCTAGCACCTGAATTAACTCAAAGAGACATTTACTCCAAAATCCAGATTATGGAAACCTTCTCTTTTATGGCCAAGAATAAGAAATAGCATTTTCCATAATTTCTTCCACTGTTCAGTCACACAATAAAAAAGTATGTACTAAAGTCCCTTCAATCAAATCTGTACCAATTTGAGCACAAAAATAATGAGACTGTAATAATATAAATATATAAAAGAGTACATAAATAATAAATATAGTCCTTCTTTACAATAGAATGCCAACTAACAAAATTAGAAATAGTGGTGTTATTTGGAAAACCTCAGTTTAGCATCTACCAAAGGAATGATTGATTCAGCAAAGTATAATCAATGAATACTAGTATGTAATATAGACTGTGATATTTAAATAATTTCAAATTATCTTCTTAGCACCTTCCCTTTAGTCAAAGAAACTTTGAATGGAAGGAAAAACTAACAGCTATGTAGGAGGAACTCTGATGGATATCTCCTAATTCAGGTGATGGAGGTTAATATGGTCATTAATAGGATATTTAGAAACTGTTACACCTGATAGAATTCCATAGGGAAAAGTTTACTTGACATTACGCCAATGGAACTGAGGTTTAAAAAGAAAACTCTGAATCTAATGATTAAATAGGCCCAGAATAGGGTTCATTCTGCAAGACAACTGCGCTGTAATAATAAAAGGTCAGGTAAAGGAAAATTCAAGGAAATACTGAGAAACTGTTCCAGATTGAGGGAAACTGGGAAGGTATGATAACTATGTACAGTGAATACTACTATACTGAATCTTTATCATAAAAAGTCACTTGAGATCTTTGTGAAACTTGAAGGAAATGTAGACAAGGTGGAGGGAATATGTGAATACCAATTTACCTGTTGATAAGCTACCAGGTTAGTGCTCTGGTTATACATTAGCAAAGCCTTGTTTGTGAGAGACTGACATTGCAGTATTGATAGTAGTGTACTGTCAGTTCTGCGGCTTGCACTTAGTTCAAAAGATAGATGGACAGGTAGATAGACAGACAGATAATAGGGTTCTGACAACCATTTTGCAAATTTTAAATTATGTTACAAAGAAAATGTGTGCTCATCTGACAGTGCTTTTATGTTCTTACTAGATGTTTGTGTCACTTGCACATCTTTCTAAGCACGCTGCATGTGTTTACTAATTTCATCACCACACTAACTTTCTAGATAGATATTACTAAGTCTATTAAATTAATAAGAGAACTGAAAAACATAGGGATTATGGATATTGGCTAAGATCATACCACAGGTAAGTTTCAGAAAGAGAAATATAACCCAAGTCTAGTTTTCTTAACAGTTATGTTTGGCCATAGACAGTAGAGAGGCAAAAAATTTGGTAATTATTATAATGTAGCTGCTATATCTGGGTGTTTGTCCCCTCTAAAACTTTTGCTGAAATTTAATCCTCAAAGTGATAAGCTTGAAATTTCAGCACTGAGGGAAGCTGATGCATGAGACTGCGAGTTTGAGGCCATCTTGGGCTACATAGTGGGTTTGAGGCCAGCCCAGGCTACTTAGACCTTGTCTTAATACCCACTCCCAAAGAATTGCATATAACTGGGCAAGCGCAAGGTCCTGAGTTCAACCCCTGGTACAAAAGAAAAGAAAAGAAAGAAGGAAAGAAAGAAAGAAAGAAAGAAAGAAAGAAAGAAAGAAAGAAAGAAAGAAAGAAAGAAAGAAAGAAAGAAAGGTAGGTAACTGATACCTCTATAAGGAGCATTTGAGCGGTAATAAAATTAGATTAGTTCAGGAGAATGGAGCCAAAAGAAATGGATTGGAGTCTTTGTAAGAGAAGGAAGAAAAAAAACCAAACAAGTAAAACAGATTATCCCTTCTCAGTATGTGATGTTTGCCATTGCCTTGGGACTCTGTGGAGACTTTACAAGCAAGAAGGCTCTCAGCAGATGCAGCAGCCCTTCACACTTGCACTACATAGCCTCTAGAACCAGAAGATGGACAAACTGCCATTCTTGATCAATTTCCCAGGGTGTAGTATTCAGTTATAGTAATGGGAAATAAACCAGGGCAATAGCTATTGTTTGAACATTTGAAGATCACTCATTTACAAATTAGATTCATTTCATACTGGTGAACTAATGGTAGGAAATATTCGTGGTAGGCATTGTTCTTGGCGGTCAGTGGGAGTCAAGGTGTATTTAAAAATATTTAAACATGATATCTAGGTACAAAAGCAACAGGAGAATATGCAAGAAATTATCAGAAAGTAGAAAAATAATAGTAGTAGAAGTTATATGTTGTGGTAATGAGACCAGGACAAATTCAAACCAATGCAATACCTGGGTGATAGTAGTTTCTGCTTTGGGATTTGTTTATTTGCCAAGTTGTATAATTCAATAGTGTTGTCACTGAACAAGTAGGTAAACTCCTTAGAGCTTGTATACTTACTTGCAAAATGGAATAATAATACTAAGTCAGAGCATTTTTGTGAAACAATTAAGTATAAATTTACCAAGCACCCATACTGATATATAGGAAGTACTCATTAAATAGTAATTTTGCTTGATTAACTTTCTAACATTTTTAAAGACCTAGTTTCTCCTTTGTAGGGAGGAAAAGGGAAATTAAGCATCATGTGATGTTCAAAATATGGATTTATTATTTCTATAAGTTATTTTTATATGCCTTCCTATAGTTCTTCCTTTCCCCAGATATTCATCTGGGGTAATAGCAGACAGTAATAGCAGCTAGCCACTTAGAACCTCATTTGCAAAGATCAAATTTGATAGAAAAGGAAAAGCATCCTTTGTGAAGCTGTTTTTGAGGGAAGGATGAAAATTGCAGAAGAATGTACTGATCAATATGCATAGGAACACTATCAGCCTTTCGCCTGCTTCTCTTTCTGGTGTTAGCATCTATGCCTTGGCACAAGTATGCGATTGCTGGAACTATACAAGGGTACTTACATATTTCGTAAGTCTCACCTATCAGGTGAGGAGAATGGTGCCATAATGCCAAGCCATTTTGCTACCTGCATCTTTAAAAAGAGCACTTTTCCCCTTTGGTTACTCCTTCTGTGTTTCAATGTCATTCCCAGCTCTGAGTATTTAACTGTAATTTCTCAGTCAGTGACAAAACTCAGATTTGTTGGAGCAATTTTGGTATTCGAGATGAAACAGGCTCCTTGTATTACTGTGAACCAAGGTGCCCAGAAGCCCCTATGAATTTCCTATTTCCATATGCACCAGATTTTTACATTCTGAAATGTTTCTTATGGGAGCGTGAGAAAACAGTTATAATTAAACTTAAGTAGGGAAAGTATTTTTAACATACTCTGTAGGATATATCCTGGAGAAAGGGCCTTGAAGGCAAATTCTACATTACCAAACACCTGGGGGTCCCTGGGTCAGAGAGGTCCCTCTCCCTTCCCTCTTTAGCTTAATCATATATATTTAGTAAATGAACAGAAATGCTTATTTGGTGCAAGGACATAGTACCAAGGACCTTCATTTTATCCACGTCCACATTTCACTTTAAAGCAATGCATATATATTTCTTGGCAGAAACAGAAGTAGATTTGCATTCATTTATAAAAATGCCGTCTTACTCAGAAATCAAAGTATTTGCAAAAGAATCATCTGCTACTTGATTTGTGGAAGCAAATGAAATAGTCATCAGATTCTGAGAAAGAGAAAGATTTCTCTTGCCCATCCTCTTTATTCCTATTTTCTCCTGGATCCAAGAAAATGACTTTTGTTTCAATTATCCACACTCAAGACACTAATTTTCTTCTCTTGTAATAACAAACTACTGCAAAGTTACTGGCTTAATATAACACCAACATTATCATTCAGTTATGGGAGTCAGAAATCCAAGATGGGTCTCACTGAACTATAATCAAGATGCCAGCTGTGATGTGCTCTTCATAATGATCTTTTTTTGTGTATGTGGTTACTTGGAAGAGAAATACTGAATTTATTCTCTAAAAGAAAAAGCCAACCTGAGGGTCGCATTACTAGAACATTTTAAATGTGTAGACATGTTCTTAACCTCTAAACCTCAACAAGAGTGGCTTGTAGAAAGTATGTAACGAGTATCTCCCCTACTAAACAAGAGGCGTCTGATGCAACAGAAGCCAGATGCTGTAGTTTCACTTCTTTCTGTTGGTTCCAGTTGCTAGCATAGTTGCAACTAGCATAAATATATTTAATGTATCCATGTAGATCGCCAACATCGAGTTGATGGGATCATATTTTTGAACTCCATACATTGGTGTTATTTCTCGTCTTTTGATTACTTTCTGAGTATCATGCAGAAGGAAGACGCTGAAAAGAACTAATCCACCATACACTGCCACTGAGTACAAAGTGGCACCAGCCACAGAGGTAGGTGGAAGAAACATCGATCCCAGTGAGGATGAGAAGACCAGACCCAGGGCCACACCCAGGGGCACTCCCATCTTCAGAAACTTCTCACTGCGTGCACACATGGCCACAATGGACAGGCAGCCCATGATGCTAGCTGTGTACCAGGTGGCTCTGATGAGGAGAGGGCTGCCTAATATGGTCAGAGGTGCCACCGCGGCACCCATCACACCAGAATGGAGCAACCAGGCAAGATGCTTTTGGCCTGGACTCTGTTCGTATGGTATGGATCATACCAGCATTCCAGCTCCAATCATGGCTGAAAAAGTTGCACCAATTGTTACCAAGAGCCTCTCATCATGAAGTTCATGAGAACAGGACTTCTAGCTACTGCCATGGCAGACAAAGCTGTTAAACCAATACTTCCTGCTAAGTACATGTAGGTGGAATGTGTCCTATCCTTCACATACTGAGGCCAAATTACAGCTTTTTCAATCGCTCCAATCTCATTAGACATTCCCAAGCCATAGTAGCACAATGCTCCAACTCCAACACCAGCCCCTCCAGCAACAAACCATTTTCCCATCTGGTTAATTTTAAATATTTTTTCCATTGATGGTTCTAATGCTGCCTCTTTGAGCTCTTGGGCAGTTTTCCCACGGCGGATTCCAATTCTTGACCTGGTGGCATATTCCCTGCTGGGTTTTAAGAGCCATGGATTCTTTGTGATGGAACTCTTTACAACAGGGGAGGTGGCCTTGGTGAATGCTAGGTGGAAAACCTTGAAAGGTAGTGTCCGAAGACACACAAGCATTGCAGCCAGCATGGTGTTGCACAGGTTCACCAGGCAGATCTGAAATGCTCAGCTCCCAGTCACCTCCACACCACAGCTCCCCTTCTGGGCCTGCGGAACACTCTATTCATAATGATCTTAAGGGACAATGCATTTTCTTCTCTTCATCCATCTTCAAAGTTGGTGTCTAATGTCTTCAAATTCATAGCACTGACTTCCTTTTACACATTCCTTTCCCATTTATTAGGGTCATTGTTATTACATTGAGTCTAATTGGACAATCCAGAATAATGTTCCCATCTCCAGGTCAATTAAATAGCAACCTTAATTTTACTTGCAACCTTAATTCCCCATGCCACATACAAGTCACGTAACTCCACACATGTAAGATGTTAGGAGGTGGTGATTTCTGGGCAGCCTTATTTAGCCTAATAATAAAAAAATTATGACAATAAAAATCAGTAATATAAAATCACAGAGAAAAATAAATATATATTTCATAAATACTATGTTTACTTCAGCTAGACACAAAAAATAACATGCTAAAAATATTACATATTGCCTGCTTTTTTTTAAAATTACAAACTAAGTTAGGTGCATAGTACCTTTTTTGGAGTGTTTGGACACTGGAAGCCAAGGAGGAAGATTGAGTGGTACTGGTACTGTTGTTTGTGAATCTTAGTGCTGATTGCATGAGTGTGCTTAGTTAGCAAAAATTTATGGTGCTGTTAATTAATATTGTGTACTTTTCTGAATATATAATTTCATAATTTTTCATAAAAATGAGTTTACCAGAAGATAGAGGAAATATTACACATTTATCCTTATATAAACCACAAATATACAACATCACACAAGCAACTTTAAATATCAAAATTATACTTGGAATTTATCATCTCTCGCTATTTCCTTAAAATATAAAAAATACATCCTACAGCAGTTTTAATTAATTTTTAAATATATTGAGAAATATTTGTAAATAAGAGAGAGGTTAAGGAAAAAATCACTTAGCAATATGTGTGAAAACAATATATGAGAATTTAAAAGCAAATGTGTCATCCTATATTGGAAATAAGCATTGTTAATTTTCTTTACTATTGTTATATCATTCCCTTTCCAAATCTATGTCCCAAGTTGAATTGTGGTATAACTAAGAGCAAGTTTACTTTTCTCTTGAAATCAATGAATTTTTCTTAACAACATTGATTTTTCAAAGTGCCATGTCTATGTGAAGGACAGTCTGCACCACCCTGCTCCATGATATTGGAGCAGGCGGGTATGTGACCACTGAGCAACCACTAGTAGTCTAGCAGAATGGGGATGAATCTATGGTACATATGCCTCAGTGGGCTGTTTGTATCGTGAAAGCTCTAAAAGGTTCGCTATCAATAGTCTAGCACAATCATGGGAGTTAAAAAGTATTTTTTATATCAACCCAAGTACATGTATGATTAAAGTAGACATGTGAGTGTTCTAGTCTGTGATGAATAGAATATAACACATGTATTCTACCAAGTACTTTTGCTTCAACTGAAGCCTGTTTGTAAACTAACCCAGATAAGTGACTCTTCAGAAAAGTTTCAGGCTAGTTTCAAGGAAGAAGGTATATTCTGGTGGAATGCTAGTACTTCATATACAGGGAGGTTTACAAAATGAACTTTACACTTACTATGATTAAGTGGAAGTCAGTTATGATTCCTAAGATAAATTTTAACACGAGAAGCCTAAATCACTTAGCTTTAGAATCCCTGTGAATGTGTATGCCTACTGCCTCTTCCTGCAATAAAGTTTATGAGGAAAATAATACACTCTCTGATAACCTATAGTTTTCAAGATATTGAATAATTTTCTCCAATTTAGACTGTTCCTTTCTTGTTAACCACTGTCTTCATCAATGAAAAATAATGAGAATCTACCACATAGTAAAATAACATGCTGAGCTCACAGTAAATGAATGAGTGTATGGGTGAAATCAGGATAAAAGGAATATACCTAAGCTGGCAGATTTTACATTATCTTCAATGTAAATACCTGAGTAATAGACAGCTGCCTCAAAATCAATACTTTGATGGTTTTAAGCATTTTGAACATAAAACCTATTTATGACAAAAAAAACTCCCTGGAGGCTTCAATGGCATTAAATAGTCAGGAGAGTTTGGATTGACAGCCTGAACCAAGCCTAGGGTGTCTGACTGCTTCATTCCTTTATACAAATGAACATGAGCATTTCTGGATATTAAAATATATGCTATCAATTAATATAGACAGATTGTTTCCTGGATTATAATAACATTGTGATTATTAACAAATGCAAATAATATTCCCATGTATTTGTCAAATACCCATGAAGCCCAAATATCACAGCAGCCAAACATCTCCCAAGGGCAGAATGATCATTCTTCTTTTGTTGACCCTCTCTTTACCTTTATTTGCAAAGAATTTGTAACATAGACCACATTTAAAACACTACAGATAATAAGGAGTTTACTCTTCAGAACTCATTATCCAGTATCCCAGTTAGAGCATCTGTTTAATCAAAGGCATCTACCACTGAGGACCTACTGTGTATCAGATATTTTCATAGATACTAAAATTCAAATACAATTATATTGTTATCCTTGTCTATCAACCATTGGAAACTTTCCCGTCTACCATCTGCCTGACAATCATATCATGTTGACCATATACATGTTGACCAAACACTGCTGAGTGGTTCTAGCCTTCCCAGAGAAATAAAAGAAGAAAAAAATATCTCTCAATTTGGCCTTGAAAACCAGCCATGACTATTCTCAGCTCAAACTTGTATTCTACCTTCTGGTGGTCTGGCATCACATTTAGCAAATGTAGCAGAATCCAAGAACTATCCTTATCTTTGGAAAACCGCCAGTGGCTTACCAGAAAGAATTCTTTCCTGAAAAGGACAGTCTTTGGCAGGCACCAGCTCTGACCAGTCTAACATTATGCTTTTTCTTTTTTGTCCTCAGTCGAAAGAGAAGTAGAGAAGCCTTAAGATAGAAAGAGTATGTGCCAGGCAGAGGAATGGAGTTGGCAAAAATTCTTTTCTATGCAAACACCCAAAGCCAAGTGTTGTAGACTGTACACCAGAGCTGATTTTAAGAACCAGAATCCAGAATGACAACCTTGAGCAGAATTATATTCACATGCTCATATGACCCCTAGAAAGAAATGTTCAATTTCTCACTCATTTGCCTAAATACTCAGTTTAATGAGTAACATAAGTAATCTCACAGTTCTTAGAAACTAGATGTAATGACTAGTAGAAAAGAAACTTCTGCCTTCAAGAAGATAATATTGTTATGAGTTTGTAGCTTAATTCTGAAAGAGCAATGCTTAGGGCATACTTTGGAGCAGTAGAAAAATTGTCAACTTAAGCTTTGCAGACAGCCTTAAGTGAGTTTATGCCATGGAACCCTTTTCTGACTAAGATAATTTAGACAAGTTAAACAAACTGTCTGGATTTCTTCATGATCAAACTGGGGTACAAATTCTATGTACCTAGTAACCTTGTTGCTATGGTTAAGTAAAATAAACCAATGTCTTACAAATGAGAGGTAGTAAAATGAAAATTTATTTTTGTAGCATTATTCTATGAATGGTGGATATGTTTTAGATTAGAGAAATTGCACAGAATTTCTACATCACTGAAAAGAGAGAAAAGATGTCCTATTTTTTGGTATATGAAGAAAAAAAATATGAAAACACAAATTACTTAACACAGAACATAACTCATTCCAAGAATTCAAAATGCACGAACTACTTAATTATGTCTCAAGGATGGGGGGTGTTCAAGTAATTTTCTGTATGATATTTATATTGAGAGGCACATTTGTGTGTGATATCTCTTAAAGATCTGACTTGATATTTTGAATCAATCAGTTCCACAGACATCAGAAAAAGTAGCTACAAATGGCAAGTATTCAATGTTCCAGACACAAACACTAGAAAAAAGGTATACTACTGGAAGGGCTGAAAAATTCAATCCCAAAATAAAGACACAACCATTTTCCAAAAGGAATTTCATATTAGCATATTAGTGATTATTCTTTAAAGTCCTCATTATAGTCATTCTTTTGCAACTGAAAATAAGCAGGTGTAGTATCTTGGGAGAGTTGGAATGAATAAAGTGGTGCATTACTGATGACTTTTTAGAACAATAATTAGCTTGTCACAAGAGATGTATAAAATACCAAAATTTTACAAGCTTTAGAATCATAATGACCTTGATTTGAACAAGATTGCACAGTTTTAAAATTATATGATACTGAGTGATACTCTTAGGCTTTATTATTCTATTCTTTCATTTATAAAGTTGAGCATACAAACACGAGTATATTTGTACATATAAGCATGTGCACACATACATATATATGTGTATGTATGTGTGCATGAATAAATGTAACATTGCATTCTAATTAATTTATTTGTGCTTGTACACTCAAGAGGCAACCTTTAACTTGGTTAATATTCTAACCTGACAGAAAACAATGTGAAGGACAGTGGTTAGGACGATCAGTGTATAAACTGAGCTGAGTTATGTAGAATGTGTTCCCAACTGTTGTTCCTGTGCTTTGTAATTTCAAGAGTGAGGCTCCCTGAGAGGCAAAAAGGGTGCTTTCATAGAAAATGGGGCAAACAGGAAACAGACGATGTAGGATAAAACATACAGGAAAGACATAATTTTTTCCTCATGCTAGCCAGTGTTTGCTTCTGAATGCTAATGCTTCGGGTGCTGTCACAGAGGCACACTGTGAAGTGGGACTTTCTGTTTTCTTCCTATCGTCTTTGTTCCAATTGGCCAGGATAACTCAGTGGTAAGGTCATCCATCATAGCTTCATGATCTTGGGTAGTCATGGAATATGAGCGGTCACTTCTAAGATGTATTTCTATATATTTGAAAGAAGTCATGGTTTGTAGGGATATATTTTATCACATAATATTTTCCCTTTGTGGTTTGACCTCTCTCCATCTCTCCCACACAATTTTCTACTCGATTCTCTCCGTTTTTGTAATATATTCCTTATTCTATGGACATAAAGGTTGTCTGATTGCATCCAGACATCTTTAATTCACACACTTACAAATATATGAATGTAAGTAAGGTGGCAGATATATTCAGGATATATAATTAATTTACATATATAGTACATCACCGTTACCATGATTTTTGTGTGCTTGGTGAAAATATTTAAGATTTTTTCCTTCTAACAAATTTCAGGTATAAAATACAGTACTATTAACTATATTCACGGTGTTTTAGAGTTCTAGAATTTATTTTCTGGCAAAATTGAAACTTTGTAGCCATTAATCAATATTTGTCTTTCTATATTTCCTGCCACAGGAAATACTTAATTTATTCTTCTATGAATTTGACTACTTTAGATCTCACATGTAAGTGAGACCATGCACAGTAGTTGTCTTTCTGTGTCTGGGTTATTTCATTTCAAATGAATCCATTTTATTGAAAATGTCAAGATTTCTTTCTTTTATGACAGTCAAATAATAACTTATTATGCTATGTATCTGGGTATGTGTGTATACACACATAGAAAATATAATATATATAATATTTCTCTCTTAAAACACTCTTACATATAAAAATACGTGAAACATATCCATTAATTCACTTGTTGAACAGTTAAATTGTTCCATGTCTTGTCTAACGTAAATAATACTAAAGTGAACATGAGACTGCAGAAATCTCCTCAGGACAATGATTTCCTTTCTTTTGGATATAAATGCAAAAATGAGATTTCTGGATCAGAAGATAGGTCCAGTTATATTTTTTCGGAAACTCAATGCTCTTTTCCATAATTACTACATTTATATTTCTATCAACCAAATGCATAGGTTCTCTTGTTTCCACGTATTCATCAACACTATCTTTTTTCTTTCTTTCTGATAATAGCCATTCTAACAGATGTGAAGTCATTTTTCACTGTGGCTTTGATTTGCATTTCCCTGATGATTAAGTATTTTAATACATGTTGACAATTTTCATATCTTATTTTAAGAAATATTCAAGTTCTCCACCCATTTTAATCGAGTTATTTGTTTGATATATAGTTATGAGCTTTTTACATATTAACCACTTAACAGATACACTGGTTGAAAATATATTCTCACATTCTTAGGATGCCTTCTCTCTTTACTGATTTTTTTCTTTGCAGTCCCAGAGCTTTTTATTTTGATGTAATCAAACTACACTTAGTAATTTTGCTTTATTGCCTGTGCTTGTGTTATATGCAAGACAGAATTTCCCAGTCCAATGTCCTAAAGATTTTCCCTATCCTTTCTTCTAACAGTTACAGCTTCTGCACTTTTTTTCCTTAAAATTTTAATTTTTATTAGTACATATTTGCAGTACATAATGATTACATTATTCGTAGGGACTTGGTATATGTACATAACTCATCTGAATTCTTTTTATGACCCCTTTCTTACCCCTCCCTCCTAACTCCCTCCATCTCTTGGTCTTAAGCTTAAGTCTCTAATCCATTTTGACTTGATTTGTGCATGTGATGGGAGATAGGGTCTTAAGTAGCTAGGGTTGCTGGTGTCTGCAGCAGTGGTGAAGGCCACTGGGGTCTTCATGTTCTCCATTTCCCACACTGTGGGGAGTCACTCTTAGCACCAAGCAGTGCCACCCTGGGGATGGAGTGATGAAGGATAAATACATGCTACAAGTTGTACGCAGTCAGGCTCAGTTTCAATGCTCCTTTAAAAATTTGTTTTCACTATTTTATTTTTGCATACATATTTGGTTAAAAAATCAGTGAATTTCTAGGCCTGGTTTGGGTGACTGAAGAGCCGTTATACATAGTTTATATTGTGTAGACCCAAGGTGTGCTGTAAATACAGTCTGAAGTAAAAAGGGAAATAACATCTTTCCAAAGATAGGCTTGGATATTCTAATCCAGTATGTTAAGATGTTTCCTTTCTATAGTACCAGGGCTGATTAATACCTGACTGCTAGGGCCCCATGTAGAGGTATAGCCAAGAAAGCAGGTGCAGACCACCAAAAACTAAACCATTCAGTCCAGCCTTTGTCGTGGCACAGGTTTCACAATTCAAATCACCTGTACTCAGAGGTAAACTTACAAAACTTGCATAAGAGACATTTGCTGACAAAAACGCGATCACCACCATTTATAAGCCAGCAGCTCAATAAGCCTTTGTCACATTCAAGGTGCGCTGAAAAAGAGTGTTTGCTATCAGACCACAGAAAGCAGCGTTAAGTCCAATATATGTTGATCCATTTTCAAGTAGACTCCTGTCTGTTTCTGAAAGTTGCTTAATTTTTCTGGCTAGGATACCAGTTAAGTTTTCCTTGATAGTATCATCTGGTTTATGATTTTCCAACTTGAGCCTTAGACTCGCCTCCCACATTCTTCTTCCTCCACCACACCATGGTTTACTGCAACCTTTGGTCCACTAACCAGGGTGCAGCCATCTTTAGCGGACACGTGACTCTGCCCTCAATGCTCCTTTTGGTTGCTACAGCTTCACTGTTGTACATTTCTTCTTTTTTATTGGTAAGCAGTTGCTCAATCACTTATGTAGGGTAGATGAGAGTCGGGACCTCCTTGTTCACCCTCTCTCTGAAATCAATTTTCTCTTTTGTGTTCATTTGGCTCTTCCTTCCTTTATGTTTATTATTACTACTACTCTTTCTCTTGAGCTTGTATTTCAGGTAAGGGGAAAGTTAAAGGGGATGTATCTCAGTTACGACTCTATCTACTATGTCCAGCACAATTCCTGTCATACTGGAAGAGACAACCTGTATACATGTAGCGTAGTATTAGAAAATCTCATGCTCCTCAAACTGTTTTTTTTTCTACTTCTGAGTGCTTCTCTTTGTAGAATACCTACCGTCTGCTATGTTTCTTGTATTTGGCTAAATGCTCTTTGTGGACTATCTTAGTACTCATCATATTTCTATGAATTAATTTGCCCATCCATAAAGTGAAAATAATAACTATATCAAAGTGTTAAGAAAACAATTATTTCAAACTCATAAATTTATGGAAAGCTACTAATGTGTTATTGGAACCCAGGTGAAAAGACAGAAAAGATTGCCAGTTTCAGCTAGAGATGTAAGCTTGCTGACTTTTTAACAGCAACTTAGTGAGAGACACTTACTAGAGCCACCCAGCAAAATTTCTCTTATATTACATAATTCTACAACCACATAAGATAATAAAGATTTGGTTTCAGCTAACCAGTTTGGAATAGTAGATACTTAAAACAATCCCAAGGCCCTTTGACCACCACAGAAGAATCCAACATCACTTCCTTTTCAACTTTCCAATTTTCCTTTCTTTCTTCCTTAATTTCATTATTCTTTTTTTCATTTCTTATGCAAGAAAGGAATGTTTGATTCTCAAACTCCTCAAAATATCAAAACTTTCAGCTTTTCCCCTATACTACATGAAATTTTACAAAACAATAGCACCTAAATATGGTACTTTCAGAATGAAGTGGCCAAAATTGAGGTAATCTGGATTGTAAAGAAGACATCATTGAGAAGAGAAGATAGATAGCCAGGGAGTGACTCAGAGGACTGATGCACCATCTCCGGAGAGCTCCACAGCCATAGCATCTGTGGCTGTGCTGAGAGGCTTTTAACTTTCCTTTCTTTTCTTTCTAAGAAAAAATAACTCTCAGGAGAATATTCTTCTGATAACTTTCACCATTAAACTTAATAACCTGACCATAAAACTTCAAGATAAAATGTTCACTTCCTCTTATTGGTGTACAGAAGTTTACATATTTAACATTATTTAATGCTGGAGGGAGATCCTACCTATAACACCAAGACTTGAAGGTGAGTTGCAGCCATGTCCATATGGGTATATATATAAGAAACAGAAATAACTTGTGTTTTCTATCCTGGAGATGATAGTTACTTTTGGATTCCAAATGTTGTCTTTCATATAAAGTGTTAAAACGCTGAGATAAATAGGAAATTAAACCTGGATTCTAGCCTTTTGACACAGTAAATTTAAGTTTTAACAGAATCAGAAGCCCAGATTATACACAGGAATAAAATGGATGTCATCACTAAAACAAAAAGAAGAGATAGGCTGCTTTTTTGATCCCAAATGATTTCCACTGCAAAGAAGAACACATGTCAAAGGGTGAATGATGATATGTACAGATCTAGAAAACTGAAGGAAAATAAGATTATTAAATTGGCTTGTATTATGTATAATATGACTCTTCCTATTTTTAAAAAAGTATTGGTTATATTACAAACTACCTATTCCTCTTCTCTATGAATAGTATGTGTCACCATCTACAAAGAAATAGTGACTTTTATGTGTATTTTCTATTTTTAAAGTAAATTTATTGATAAAGCACCTTATAGAAACAATTATTATAAAGCAAAAACCTACATTAACTAAAAGTGTAAATAATGTTCAAATGCTATAAATGATAATGCGAAATAGGAAGAAAAGGTCTAAAGGAGTTGGGGAAGTGGGATGGGTAGGGGAAAGGAAAGAAGGGAAATGGAAGAATATGAGAAAAAAATGGAAACAAAGTCTCTGTAAATAGGGAAGGGTGGAGGGGGTAAAGGGAGGGCAGGGAAATGGGGAAAAAATAGGATACATTATGTAAAGATACAAGATTCCAACGATGAATGTAACTGTAAAATGTACCAATAAGCTTAATGAAAAAATAAAAATAAAATTTAAAAAACCTACATTAACATGTTAATCACACTATTTACTCTATATAATTTTACTTTTTTAAAAGGATGCAGTAATGACTTTCATCTTCAAAGAACAAATGATGTCAATGTACATTCTATGATTTTCTTATGCATTTCTACAAAAACTGTCATTGTGTACCCTAATGGATGTTAAATTATATGGCATTTGAGTGAACATCTTACTCAAGTGCTTGTGCTCTATGATGAGGCAAATCTCATTTAACCCCAGTATGTGACAATGCAAAGCCTACATGACCTGTCTAAATCTTGATTTTCCTGAATGTTGAAGTATGAACCATTATTTTCTTCACTTACAGTTGTGAAAAGGACTAAATGAGATGACGTTTTATACTTAGTATTCTGCTTCATAACTAGGAAACACAAAATCCATGTTAACTTTTCACTGCCAGAAAATATAGGGAGAATTATTTAATTTTGGACCTTTCTGCAAATTACTTCATTTATTCATTCATTCATTCTCACTGAGCCTTATTATGTCATACGATTGACATCGATTTCCCTGATGGAAGGCATGGACCTTTCCTTAGTTACCTTTGGTCCCAGGGCATCTCACACAGTACTTCATGCCTAATTACAATGACAAATGATCTTACAGATGTTTGGAATGATTTCCACAAGTACTTAAAACAGATGACATTGATGCTATCTTATGTCTTGGTTTGGTAAAGTAAAGGATGGAATATTAGAGGAGCATTCTAAAAGCTTCAGTCTAAATAGAAAGCAACTGAAGCTCCACAGTGCTGTGATTCCCAGCTGTAATTTAATCCCTTTTTTCTCTCTGAATCAGGCTTATATGTTTCTTTGGAGTAGAGAATGTAGTGTAGAATGAAAAGGCTGTTCTTTAGAACATTGACTTTAACCAAATGCAAGTGTTTGACCAAAGATGAATTTCTGTGAGGAGCAATGTAGTGGAGGAAGGGAGAAATTTGTTTTATGCCTACCTAGTATATCAGTGAATATAGATCCATTAATTGATATTATTGATAGAAACAGAAGCAGACAAAGTGCGCCAGGTTGTGGCAAAGGAGTTCACTCTAAATATTTTCCCACATCCAGTTAAGTTGAACTACAAAGACAAGGTCTAGTAAGCAACTGTCCTTTCCCCTGTAATTGGAAATATATGTTTCTATAAGTATTAATCACATGAGGTTAGATTACCTTTCAAAAATCAAACTCCTAAAGTAAAAGTCATTAACACTTGTACGAAGATTGCTGACACTGAAATGTCTTCTGATGTTAATTAGGAAACTGAAAATATCTGAAAGTCATTCTGGTGAACACAGCCTTACTAAGAAGGGGAGAGGGAATAATTATACTTAAGAAACATGCTTGGGCACTTCCCACACACTTATTTCCTGTAATATCCTTGCCTAATATATATGTCTTTTATCAACTTTAATAATAACAATATTTAGTGTCAGGGAGATAAAGATACTTGCTTAAAGACACTGAAATTGGGATTTGAGGTCGAATACATCAGATTTCTCCATATACAGTGGCTAAGCCTACAAGAAATCATCTTATCATCATATTTCTTTCACCTGTCTCCTGATTTCCTCTTCCTCCTCTTCTATCTTTGTGTCCTTATCATTAAGAGGAGGACAAAGAAAGAAAGAAAAACACTCACAGCATAGGTGTTCTGTCTCCTTCCTTACTCCACTGACACTGATGAGACAGGACAACCAATTATTCCAGAGGCACCAAGACTGCATTAAAAAAAAAAAAAAAAAGAAAAAAAGATTGCATGCTGGCTACCAAGCATGTCAATCAGCAGAATTAACCACTGAGTGTTGACATTATGGTGACAACCAGGAAGAAAAGAATTTGTCATTAAATTCTTAAAAAAAGGGGTAAATTATTATAATTAATGGTTAAAGTTTTTAAAACATTAAGACACACATGCATCAGGTTAAAAAGAAATGGAGCAATTGGGACAGTTATTTTTAAAGACCAGTAAAGAATAAAAATTTACAGTAGATTGCTAAGTCTTTGAGAGGTATACAAATAACCCATGAAAAATTATAGTTTTGCAAGTCAGATTCCCAGTGTTATCACAAAAATATTCTGTGTCAGAAAGCATGAAATATCTTTTCAGAATATAAATTTTTCAAGGTCCTAATTTGATTACTAACCACACAAAAGTATAAGACTCCAAAATTTAGACAGGAAATCATATTTGGAAGTCAAAATTAGAGCAAGACACTCTAGCAAAACTGAAAACTTGGCCATATGCTGTATTTTATTATCCCATTAATACTGGGTTTAGTCTGGGATTGAGTGAACATATAATGCTATTTGGCTGATAAAATACATCCTCTTTTGAACTTTCCCATTAAAAATCTGAAGCCAAGTGGGTATTTGACCATGCTACAGCCCACAGCTGAGTGTCTACAGCCCGAGAGATACTCCCGTAAAACTCCACGCAAAATATTTGATAAAATTTTATTAAAGTGAAGCTGAGATTAGTGCCTTCTCTGCACACAAAGACACAGAAGTGATGTTATTCAAGCTTTTGGCTAAATTCTAAAGGTCAAAAAACACTTCCCTGCTTAAATGAATGCAATTCTCCTCAGCAATTCTCCATCTTCTCTCAGATGGTGCCTCTGTTCCATATTATCATTTCACTCAGAAATCATCCTTCCCACTTCAGAATTTAGAAACAACGCCCCTGTGAACAAGTGCCAGATGTACCTTTTATCTCCCTCCTATGATTAATTTTGGTGCTGTTTTTATGTTACTTGACACAAACGTGTGGGTGTCTAGGATATAGTATTTTTTTTTTTAGTATGTAGGGAAACAAGAAAAACCCCAAGCTCTCTTTTCAACCTTAGAAAAAGCACAGCCCAGAATAATACATTCATTGTTTTACAAAGGAAAAGTGTTTGATGGTGTCTGAGGAATACAGAGTGCTAGAATGAAAATGAGCCTGCAAAGGAAATGGAATGAGGAATAGGTTTGTTTTGGTCACCCAGAAGGGAACCTATCACACACATTCACACAAACACACCTAAGGCCTAACAGCCACTTCATACTGATTCCTGACACCAAAATAAAATAAAGATGGAACTTCAGAGAGATAAGACAAAGACAAGGAGTGGAAATGAAGCTGCCAAGGAAAACTGGACTGATTTTGCAAAGGTCAGTGCAATACAGGATTAGTTTGGACTGAGCACATACTTCAGTGTAATTTGTGATTTATTTCAATACTTCCGAACAAGTATTTCTAGCTACTTTTAATACCAGCTCTGAGCCATGACTATCTAAATAGACACTGGGCATTAAAGTTCACAGGGCTTGATATTGCCTGTAAAAATGGAGCCCAGCAGAATTTGATTTTATTACCCCCCTTTTATTAGGCCCATAGCCAATGGCGATTAAAGTGTTGTGCCATATCTGTCAGCACGCATGGATGCATGGGGATTATTTGTAACAGAATTTGAGTCTAAGAGCCAAGTTCCTCAGCAGTAAGTCTAGAATATTAATTCTTGCTTTTTCATCCCCTCTATCAAACCTATGGCACTCACAGTATTATCAAAGGAACTGAGACAAGAACGTGGACTTTTTAATCTAAAACAGTAGGGCTTTATGAACACTTAAGAAGTCAAGAGGCAGGGCCAGGGAATTGCTTGGACATCTGTTGCTTAAT
This sequence comes from Heterocephalus glaber, assembly GCF_000247695.1. Next base: position 24,096,565 of record NW_004624746.1, on the reverse strand, counting down.
TTTTTTCAGAATCCAAATTTCTCTATCTACCTCAGTCTCTCTTTGGAGAACTACTATATTGAGTCTAATCTTCTTGGGAGGTATCTTAATGCCCTACCTAAAAATCCCACGATAAAATGTTCTCCTTTAAAGTACATATGTGCATTTGGGAGGTGAGGGCATATGTCCAGTCTCGGCATTTTTTATGAAGTCTTTTAGGACTTGAATTTTGAGATCAAGAAACATAAAGAAGACTGGAGTCTGAAGGTCTCGTGAATTTTAGTGGCTTCAGAGGCTTAGTCCAGAAAATTTTGCTAATAATTTTGAGGCTGTCCCTGCTGCCTGTATCCTATAGTTGCTTTATTACTAGCTTATTTGATTGCCTTCTCTGGGATTTGTAGCCCTGAGTTACTGTTCTGATACTTGTCTTTGCTTTAGTATTCCACTGTCTGACTAAGTCCATTATTAAAGCAGCCTTTGGAGCCACATTCATATCTTACTCAATACCTAATTTAACCCATTCACTTCTTTTGCCATCAATTCTGAGTCTGGTTTCTCTAGGTAAGTGGGATATTTTTCCTAGTCTCACCTCTCCACTTTCAATGATTTCATTTGGCTTTAGCTGGGGTTCCATTTAGCAGCAAGTAAGAAAACAAAACCAGACTATAATGGCTTAAACAAATAAGGAAAGTACTGATTACATGCCACAATAAATCTTAGAGTAAGAAATCTAGAATTTAATCTTTCCCTGGGCTAACGATGATACCTCATTCCTCAATATCACCCCCCCACACACACACACACTCATACACACACCACACAAACACACACACACACACACACACACACACACTCTTGTCAGAGCTCTTCTCATTGTGACTTCCATTCTTGCAGTGAGTATTCAGGGGACACAAGCAATCTGTCCAGCACTGTTCTGACTAGAAACGGAAGAGGCTTTTGCTTGTGCCGGATGCAGATATTTCATTTCACAATTGTCACATATTCCATGTGGTTCAGGCAGCTTTCTGCAATGCAAAATGCATGGGCTTCAGGATTTAACAGATTTGTGTTTGAAATCAAGGCACAGCAAAACTATTAATTTATTGAATGCTCGAGGCACCATTAATACATCTAAAATATAGGGCAAATGTTCCCTAATATCAAAGAATATTGTGAATTATAAATATACTATGCATGTGACATATGTAGTATAATGCTCAATGAACAATGGATACTAGATAGATCCTTTATTGTTTTATATATAATATATATATATATATATATATGTCATGTTTGTACAACTTGGACATAGGTAATCTTCATTTATCACTTAAATATGTTAAATAAAAAAGTGAAAGAAGAGATAACTTCCATGGAGTCATACAGTGAATCAGTCCTGCAAAGACTTTCATCCACTCAAGTCCATTTCATCTGGCTAAATTCTACTAATATAAAAAGATTATATCTTTAGTCATATTCCACTGAAAGCATTTCTTGGCTTCTTGTGGAGCCATTTGTATCAGCACTTGAAAATAAGTCTTTATATTTCTATCTGCAGAATAAGTCTTGAGCCTTCTACAGACTCATTATTTACCCACAGCATTTAACATAACATCTAGTACATTGTAGCTATTTCTGGGATGTCTGTTTGGTGGAACAAATGTCCTCTTCACAAATCTTTTGCTAATAAAATGGACTAAGCCTCAGTTTATTGACTTACAAAAATACAGTAAAAAAATCCTACTATATAGTATTTTTGTGAGGATTAAATTTAAACAACCTACATGTACAATTCAAAGCACAAAGTCTGGAAATCAACTGTTATTTTCTTTAAGTTTTAATTTTTAGGACAATATGTCAAATTGTTAAATTTATAAATGTACTCTAACTATCTGATCTTCTTACCTAACTATTGGAGCATTTCACAAAATAAATTCACTGACCAAAATTCATGGTAAAATGGAACTTTTAGAGATGTCAGAGAGGATCACATATGTTTTATGGCTTCTACAGAAGTGTCTAAAACTTTGTGTACTGAAAGGCCTAGCCTTGATAGATCCATCTGTTCACTCAAAAGTCTATAAAAAAAAAAAATACAAAAAAGTCTATAAAATCTGGGCCGGGGATTTAGCTCAGTGGCACCATACCTGCCTCGCAAGCTCAAGGTCCTCAGTTCAATCCCAGGTACCAAAAAAAAAAAAAAAAAGTCTATAAAATCTAAAACCAATGGCTTATACAAAGGTGAAAGGTTGGGCCTGAGATTTAGCTCAGTGGTGCCACCGCCTGCCTTGCGAGCACAAGGTCCTGAGTTCAATCCCCAGTACCAATAAAAATAAACACATAAATACATAAACAACTGGAAATATGTATGAACAAGAAATTTCGAGTGGCCTATTGTGCTATATTTTTTCAAAATTCCAGAGTAAGAAAATTGGACCTTATTAATACTTAAGATCTCCTTCCAAATCTAATTAACATAGTTAAGGTTATTCAGTGGAATCCTTTCATTTCGCAAACTTGAAAATTTGACATCCTTTTGGTATAATAATAAAATTTAGTATGGCATATACCTTCAGCAAATTAGGGTTATTTTCCACTTTGGAATATTTATGTCCTTTAATTCAATAATTCTATATCTAAGAATAGATTCCAAGACAAATATCAGAGATGTATACATAGAGATCCGTATTTGAGTATCTCCTATTTAAATGGAGTTTGACTGGATCCATTTCTTCTGCTGCAATATGCATGCAACATTTGGAAAATTGTTATTTATGATGAGATTACATGTTAATCATTATACAAACATTTAAGTTTACATTTAGAAATATTATTTTAATGAGAGTAAAAAGCTTTTGAAGATCAACATAAGAAAAGGATTCTACAAATTTTATGTAGTTTCAATTATGCTCTATATGCCATTTTGATTTTTATATAAAGCTATATCAAAGGGTATATTACACAGTATTAACCACTGTTAAGATTATAGTACATATTAGTTTTACAAGCATTTTTGTATTTTCTACAATGGGCATACTGCTTTATTATAAATCAGAAAAGTAAATATTTTAATAACACTGATTGTTCCAGTTAGTAGTGTACATATTGAAATGAATTTCCTTATTTCCATGGAAGATTTGAGAGTATAGAATATTAAACGTAGAAAGTAATTTCTGTATCATAGGCAGATGAAAGTTCAAGTGGTGGAAATTCAACATATCTGTGTACTGGGTATGCTTTAGACAAAGATCTCATGATTATTTTCTCCAACTGGGTTCCCAAACTATTTGGATCCCTTCACCTTGCCATGATCATATATGTAAACAATATTCTTTCAGTTATTATTGTCATATTAAAGTTTCATTACTAAATGTGTAAATTCTACACTTACCAGTCCCAGAGATTGCTGTTTGTGAAAATCCATTGCAATTTTTATCTCAGCACTGAAGCAGTGCCTAACCCACAGAGATCTTTAATTGCTCTTGCATTTCTTACAGCCCTTTCTCTAATACAAAGTCTGGATTTCATTTTCATGCTGGAGTTTTGTTGTGCAATCTTGGGTGGCCTTTTGCCATGGTCATTACTTACCACTTTTGCTCATCTCTCTACTTCTGATTTTATTCCTTCTGGACTTGATTTCTTGCTGCTCCTGACACCTGCTCCAGCCTGATAAACTGACAGCTCCAATTGTAAATCTTGCCCCAATGCTTTCCTTTCCCCAGGATGGAAAATAGCATGTTCCAATGGGTTACAACACTTTAGCAAACGTCAGGAATCCTGTCCCTTCCACTTTTGAGTTGTATTGTTTAGAAATAGACATGTTGCTCCCTCTGTCTGCTAAGTTTTGCCCCATATGCCTTTTACCCCTTCAGCTGCCTGACATATACCCCTCTAGCAAGCTCAACCGGGGTGATATCTCTTCAAGACAACTACCTTGATACCCTCCCAGTAATATTCCAGATCTGCCCCAAGGCTGCGTTATGTGATCTGTCTGTGTTTTTATAGCTCCTTGTACTGCATTCTACCACAGTACCACTTGTGTTGTAAGTACTTGTCATTATTCGTGTGTCATAGCGCTTCCCATGTTTACATTTTTAAAATTTATCTAAGCTACATATACAGTAAATGATTTAATAGGTACTGAATAAATGCCCAATGAATGAAACAAACATGATAGGGAAAGAAAAAAGGAAACTGACCCCCAAGATGTACTCTGGGGAAGAAAATGAAGGACTATCAGTTGACAAAGCAAACTCTCATTCTGAATACTAAAGAAGCAGTCATACAAATGCGATGTCTAAAAGTGTGTCTGTGCGTATGCAGATCTCTGTATACTTCCTGTACACAGCGACATCCTCCTTGGCAGAGCACCTGCATTGGACTCTGACATTGCCCATGAATATTCTGATTATAAAATCCTGGCTTTTAGGAACCAGATGTCCTTAGCAGATTTCACTCAATTTAAATTTGCGATTTGCTTCTCCTTTCAAAGTTTCAGTGCTAAATTACCATGAATAATTCTAGCTAAGGTATATGAGGTCTATAATTTAGTTGGGGGCGAAGGATGCCATTTGGCTTAGAGAGAAAGATTCCATCTAATTTTTATAAACCATTGATTCTTGTTTTCTTGCTCCCTCCTTTTCTTTACGATCAAGGAAACTACGATTCTGACATTTATTTTTTATTTTTATCATAAAATTCAACTTCCCTTTTGAAAATCGATCCCATTTTTTTCAATTAAAAACATCAAATTCATATATTTTTCATAAACAGTCCTAGGATGAGTATAATTGGAGCTTTATTTCTTTGGTTGTTTTGTACATAAAATTTTCATTTTGATTTGTACCATTTGAAAATGACTATATTTCATTGTAATAAAATTAGCAGTTTTTAAGTACACACAACAATATAGAGAAAAGTAGGAATAAGTAAAACTGACACTCTTAGAGCCCCTCAATGCAAATTTAATTATTGTTCATATTTTAAAGTTATTTCATTTTCAGGTCTTTTGTTTTGTGTGGATTTATATTCTCCAAATCATATTATACATAAAAAATTAGAATACATTCATTGAATATTATCATATAGCTCGTGTTCAAATTCCAACATGGCTGCTCACTGAGTGATTTTGTAATTTGCTTAAATTCTATTACCTGCCTTTCACTACTTCCTCATCTGTAAAGTAGGAATCATAATAATGACTGCCTCATAGGTGTTCAAATCATTCATGAGACAACATAACAAAAAATTTCTAAAACACATCATACTAAAATTTATGGCGATGGTGATAAAATAACTAAATTCTTAGTACTTTTAAAGTGCCAGATACTCTTTTACATAGATTTTTCTTCCTCAGGAAATATAAATATTGGGCTGGTAACTTAGTTCTGTGGCACCACACCTGCCTTGCAGGTGCAAGGTCCTGAGTTTGATCCCTGGTACCAAAAGAAGCAAATGTTAAGGGAAGATTGCTGACTTCCACGAAAGTAACATCTGGCCACTTAGAGCTAACTGAGATCAATTGACTTCATTAATTTGGACATCATTTTCTACAACTTTTTAGTAAGAATATAAGAAAGATGATTGCTAATGACCTTTCTTACTTTAATGTGTTCAAATATGTCAATTCCTAATCATAATAGTTACTACAAACTATATCCCAGTGAGGAAGGACAGAAGAGAAAGAAAAGATAATGGTATTTCCCAGACATGAATTCATACTGGGTCAAAGGAGCCTAAGAGTTAGAAATACTTGTTTATTGCCTTCTACTTCATTAAGAGTCATCACTGATGTAACTCATTACTTGTAAGTAAATATTTGCTTTAAATATTTTTTAACCTCTCTAAACTCTCCCACAATCAAAGGCTATATTGTGTTCTCCTTTTAAAAAGAAATAAGCAAATATTTTACTCTTTAATCTGTTGCATTTCAAAAGAACCACATTCTATAGAGGAAAGATAAAGGATGACAGTTAAATAGTGGGAGCAAAAATATAAATTAGCACAAATAAAGGCTAAATTTTGTAAATCAAAGATTGGGGGAAAGACCCAAAATAATAAGAAAAATAGATTACTTTTTAGTGTATTTATAGTTAGTTATCACAAACCAGGAAGTTGCCAAGAATATGAAGGAAAGGGCATCAGGCCATGCACAGGTTTTAACACAGCAATAACTAAGGTTGTAACGAATCTGCACAGACATCCCCCAGTCACACAGCATGTAAGACTCCATTATGATGGCTGAATGAATGAATGAATGAATGAGTGAATAAATGAAAGCAAAGGAGACGAGCCTGTCAGAGCAGGAGCAATGTTTTCTAGTGTGGTTCTTCATGAATGAAGATGTTGGCAGCATCATGGAATGTGGTTCAGCAACCAGGAGATAACCACACAAAGGAAAACTAGTTTTGTTAATTATACAAAAGAGTTAAGCTGACCTTTTGTGTGTTGCCAATCTTTTGCCTCTATTCATGACTCTTTTCATGTTATTTTAAAAAATTCCAGAAACCTTCCATCTATTTGCTTTACTCACTGACACAGTGTCAGGCAGCAAATCCCATGAATTCTGAAACAAAGAGCACCTCGAGTACCTGGTTCTCTACAAGCTACACTGTCACACTTCTTGTAATTAAGATTGCACACAGATTACTTCAGCCTTGATTTTTTTTTTCGACTCAATGTAAGTTAACTACACAATACATTAGTGTGTACATGCTTTTGTTGGAGGTTAGGAGGCGGTACATATTTGGTTTAACATTGTGATTGTGAAATGCATTCTTGTTTTGTGTACAATTAAACTACATTTATTCTTATTAAACTACCTGAATACATTGTAATTGATTTATCTATTTACAGCTGATATATTTATATTATTGCTAGTTTAGGGCTTTAATGAATCTTAATATCTTTATACAAAATTCTTGTATATGTCATTTAGGAATCATGTATATATTTTTCTGTTGGAAATATAGATAGGAGTATAAATGCTTGATTGTATGGTACACTTATGTCCAACTTTACTATTAAATGTCAAACTTTTCCAATATTGATACTAATATTCTAATGGCTTTATATGAGTATTATAGTTGTTAAATATTATTGCCAGTATGTGGTACTGTTTGTCTTCTTATTTCGTTTTTAAAAATTTTTTCATTTATTTAAATGATAACATTAAGAAAATTAAAAAGTCAAAATTGTATAATAAAAATTTCAGTCTTCAAATAGATAACATGATAATGTGCATAAAAACTCAAAATTACTCAGCTTAAAAGTTAGATTTAATTAATTAACTTAACAAAGTTGTTAAATCAAAGACCAGCCAGAAACAAAAACATGGAAAGTAAAAATTAAAAATTTCATTTGCAACACCATTCAAAATAACAACTACTTCAGAATATCTCTAACAAAACATGCAGGATACATAAGTAGAAAAAGTTAAAACAATATTGAGAAAAACATTCTTAAAAAAACTAATAAATCTATGGATGCTGGTGATGATTGCATGACAACATGGAAATGAACCACTGAACTGTACACTTTAAAGTGTGTAAAGTAATAAATTTTATCATACATATAATTGACCTACAAATTAGATAAACAAAATCAATGGAGATAAACAATGTACCCTTCTTTCTGAGTCTATCTTGCAAAGATTTAGGAGTATCAAAATTGCAATTGCCATCAAACTTAATCAAATTTAGATGAATTTTTGTGGGTGATTTCATATTATATGTAGTAATGCAAAGGACAAGAATAGAACACATTAGGACTTAAACTACTGGGTATTTAAAAACTGGAAATATTTAAAGTATTTACAGAAAACAGGTGTGGTAGTACACTCCAATAATTATAGAACACTGGGAGGCTGAGGCAGGTGGATTATAAACTTGAGCTCATTTGGAAATAGGTATGGTGGTTTTATCCTACTTTTGAATAAAGGCCTGCTATTTGGGTGAATGGTTTGATTTCTCTGAAATTGTACTTGAATTCTGTAAAATGCTGGTTTATTTAATGCAATAGATATTAATTATACTCTGGGTAGACTCCACCAGCTTCTAATAGTATAGGTCTTAAGACAGAATATACTTGCATTAGATACAGATTTCCAACATCCATAAAAATCAACTTCAGTCCACATAGTTTTTATTTGGTTGTTAGTGGCTCAGTATTCTTCAATTAGCAGCAGACGCTCCTGTTCAGTTGGCATGAATAGATCTAGGGCTGTTATCGAGGTCATCTTGCAGGAATTAAATTTTTAAAGCCTCATTTACATTGGGAGCATAAGATAGGTCAATAGTACACTATGGATGATGTTCCTTCCTCCACTGTGGAAAAGGGTAAATAATTCTTCTCCAAGTAACTGTCAGAGAGAACTACAGATTATTTTTTATTGCTGTTATTTTTTTATTTTTCTGTCACATGCTGAAAATAAATTTTTAAAATCCTATTTTTGTTCATTTAAATGCATCTCAAATAATTACTTATCCCATAAGAACATAAAGATTATGTTTTAAAAAGTTAAAAAAAATACAAAAAACAAATTCAGAAAGTCATATGAATAATGTAACTACATCTGTGTTTTATCAATAAAACTTGATGAGGCAGAAACTGTATTTTCTCCCAGAGGCACAGAAACTGGTATACTCATAATCCTCTGATTGTATTCCCTGTGTCATGAATGAGGTTAATCTACAGCATTATTCCCAGCATCCAGAATACTAATGTTCCAACAGGGGGTTATTTCTTCTGGGCTGTAAGGATTGAATTTAGGAAAATGAGAAGAATATGGGATAATTAATCTAATTCAGATGCCTGAAAATTTTATAAAATAAACACTAAGTAAATAATCTTTTTCTTTTTTCCTGGAAAATTTTTCTCCTGGCCTGTCTGCTTTTTTTTTTTTAGAATGATTAAATAGTTTATGTCTGATCTACACACATATATAAGCGTGGCTCAAATTGTGTTTGAAGGACAACTCATGTAAGAATAATATGAAAGCTAATTAAAATGCACATTGTCTGGTCACACCTTAAAAGTAACGACTCAGAATTTTGGGGGAAAGCTTCAAATATTTGCAGTTTTAATTAGCTTACCTTTTGATTTTGCTATACACTGACAAATATAAAATATTCCTCTATACCCATAGTTCTCAAATTTACAATGAGACTGGATTATGTGTAGGGCTTATTAAAATACAAGTGGTTGTTCCTACTCTAGAATTTCTGATTTGTCCTATCTAGGGTTAAATATGGGAATTAACATTTCTAAGGAGTTCAGTCTTTAGCATCAAATAAGCCTGATGCTACTAGCCAAACAAAAACTCTTTGAATAGTTTGAAAACTATTGTGTTCACAACAACGCTATTCAAACTCAAGTGTACATAAGAATTCACCTAGCAACTTTATTAAAACGAAAGTTTCATGCTCTACCCCGAAAAGTTTGATTCAGTAGGCGTGGAGTGAGGCCTGATGGTTTACATTTCCAACAAGCTTTCAGGTGTCAACCTCAGCTACTGGTGGAAGACCTGCCCACACTTTAAGGAGCACTGATCTCAGCAGTCTTGAATTCTATTAAGCACTTGTCCTTTAGAATTGTGTCAATTCCATTTTTTCTAGTTTGTCCATAAGTTTCTAATTTACCAGATACGATGGAAAATAATCAGAGAAAAGGGTTTTTTTCAATTCTACTAGCAGAAGATCAGTTATGATCAAATACTGTTCAGGAGGGCAGTGCTTGTTAACTTTGTCATCTCAGAAGCTTATCATACATCCAATTTAATCTCTTTCCACTAGTCCATCTTATTTAGCTACCAGACCTAGAGTCTTATTCTGACTGTGTGATTTGACACTTACTGGTTGAGGTTGGCAGAAAGAGTGCCAGTTTAATCCAATGCCTATTGCTTTAGTTGTTATCACAGATGAACCTCTGTCTGGGTGCTATATGGAAGCCTGATCAGAAGGATGCATGGTGCAAGATGAGAAATTTAAAATGAAACAAATTATAGTAATATCTCCAAATAATGCCTGCTGCTGATAAATAGTAACTCTGATTTAAAAATTATATAATTAAAAATAAATAGACCTATATTTAATTTTGCTGAGAATAATATTTTCTGTATGCCTTGAAAGTAATGATCAATAGCAAATCAAAAACAAACAAAACATAAAGAAGATCAAAGAAATTTCTTTTCAGAAATTAAAGTAGCTCACATATCTAACCACAGAAAGAATATCTAACATTTGCTCATAAGTGTTTCTAGCTTAAGTGTGGAATCCAGCCCATGATGCAAAAATGACACACAAATGATAGAGTTGGTGATGAATATACTGTTTCTTGATGTTATTCAATTAAGATGATGTGTCAGAGGCACTTACTTAGTATATGTGAGGCACTAGGTTGCAGCTTCAATATTTCAGAGAGAGAAAGAGAAAGGCAGGGAGAGAAAGAGAGGGAGAAAGAGGCAGAGAGACAGTGAAAAGCAATTAAGAAAATTTTCAATGAGATAGCATTGAAGGTGATATTTTATCTACATGTATGTGTGTGCATATGTATTACTTAGGTCATATATAATTTTATCGACAGTATTTCTTCTCCCCCTTAGTCATTTTCTAGTACATCTCACATGGGTGGAGTAAAGTGGTTGTTAATACAAAAATTTTCGTTTTGATTTTCAGTCACTGCATGAGTAGTACATCTAAATTAGCCCCACGAGACTTATTTTTTGACATAGTTTAGGATATGTGCCATGGACCAAGATATCGTCTCAATTCTTTTATTATACTACTTCTCTTCTCAAAACTGAGAAATTATAATTCTGGTCACTAATATTATTTTATTATTTATTATTTGTGTCTTTTTGTAAGGTTTTCTAACTTAACCAGCACTACTCTCCAACCTGTACCTGGCAAACCTGAAAGTGCAGCTCCAAATTTATAAAGAAAGTCAAGGAAGGGAATAAATACATGGGAAGAAATATACACATGCACAATGATGGTAAACAAAACACTGTGCAACAAGCTAACCCACTTTCAGCCTTAAAAAACAAGGCAGGAAATTTTTTATATATGGTAAAAGTCAAAATTGCATATAATCAGTAGACTAGTTTTCAAAATGTTCATTTTCTAAAAGAAAATACTGTTGTAGAAGAGTAGTGGGGTAATATTTTGATTACCTGGTAATTTTGGGGAATTATGATTCATTGTTAACATGTTACTTTATTTCAGTTTCAGAATCATAATCTGAATGGATCTCTGGGAAGCTGGAAAAAATCTATTTGTCAAATTAAGAATTTTCTAATATTCTGAAGACAATTAAAGGACATGGTGCCTGAGAAGTGCTTTAGCATTGTTCCTGGCATGAAAGAAGTGCTCAAGGAATAATTTTTAATAGTATTATTAAGACAATTGCTTAAACTTTGTTTTTCTTTTTCTTCCCTCTCCTACTCCTCTTTCTCTCCACAGATAGATATGTACTTAGATGGATGCACATACTTTGTAATTTGTATGGCATGTATTACTTAATATATATGAGAGTAAAGTTAAATTTCTGTGTTTTCAATAGGAATAATATAATAATATAATATAGATGTTAATGATTAAAGAAATTCTAATTTGTGGGCTTTGAAAGGGTATTTCTAAAATTATATAAGAAGGGACATTTACTATCTTTGCATTATATATTACATCATAATTATCCTTTGTCCATCTCTAAACTATTTTCACAGTATATTTTTCCTATCAAAGTTGAGATAAATGTGTGTCTAGAAGATAAATGGGATACATTTAAAACTCCATTTCACCATCTTCCAGACACAGCAGTATGCCAATAAATATTTGTATAAGTATGTAATACATAGGTTAAAACAAATGTTACTAATTACATGGATTATCTGGATTAAATATGGATATATATACTAGAATATTTCAATTTTATTGCCAATTTATTCATATGAAATAGCATTGGTTTTCATGACATTTATATTTATAACACTTTTTCCTGAAATGTGTCATAAATCTTCTAAAGATTGAATAAATGGGAAAAAAAGAGCAATTATGAAACTTAGTGAACCAAGATGTGTTTTCAAATGCCAATAGTCAGACATAAAATTTTAGAAGATTATGATCACATCGATCAGTTGCTTTGAGATAATGCTCTCTTACATCAATAGCCATAAAGATGAGCGGATTGATTAGATACTCCATGACAAGACACTGACTTGGGAAATATGTACACAGATCCATGTTTAATTTTGGAGATTCTGTAATCCATTTTCATTTCAGCTCACAATACACTGATTGCTACCAAAAAAAATACTATTAAGAGTACTTGCTTATACAATTTTCTGCCATAAATGAATTGATTTTTCCAATTATTTTATTTGTGATGATGGCACTTGTCATGTTTCCTTAGTTCTGTAATCCAAATTTTAAGTCACCTCTGCCATAGTGACTGTAAAAATAATGAAAACTTGTTTCCATGATACTTCTTGAGGGATGACATCATTATTTCAGTTTTATTTTCCTAAAGGCTTTATTTAGGCATATTTAAAAAATACTTTAACGGCTAGGGGAAATTTTAAACAAGTCAGGTATCAAGTAGGCCTTATTGCATTAGACACTTAGGAGTCCTCCTGCTTTATTTTTTTCCTCGCACAAATTTTCCAGAAGGTACAGTATGGATTTATCATAATAGAAAATAGTTGCTTCATATTTTAGACTACGAAAATCCAAAGGGACTAAAGTATACCATGTGATACAGTGCAAAAAAAGAGGGCTTGGGGAAAAGGGGACTCCAGTCAAAGGCCTTTGAGAAATATATAGCAAGTATAATGAAAAGAAACAATTTTAACTCTGGCTATGATGGAAGTGTGTGTCCAAAAACAAAGCATTTATTTTTCTGCTACTTTCACCTCAAAAGATGTGAGAATTTCATCCCAGCAGCAAGCAAGCATCTCTACAGCACTGGAATATACCTGGCGTCCTCTACTCCAATTCCAGCTGTAACACTGTCTACTGGAAGCAGTTTCAGATTCCACTGGTTTGAGGATTCAATCCCTCCTATTTAAATGTCAATCGCAAGCCCCAAGACATTTTCTCCAAGCTTCCTATTTCTACAAATCAGGTTCCTGCTTAGCTTCCAAAGCCTCCTCCTTAGCTTCTATTTATTTGTTTGAGCAAATCACAGAACTCAGGGAAGCACATTTGCCAGTTATTATAAAAGATACAGATAATGTGTGGAGTTGAAATCTGAAGAAAGCACAGAAAAAAAAAAAAGAAGAAAGAGCATTTTAATCATACTCGATACCGGCAGACAGCAAAGGTGTGTCATAGTCATTCTGCAGGTGGTGAGAATCATGAGATTTTTAAAGAATAACAGAATATATAAATTCTGCCAAAAAATGTATACACACCTCAGGAGAAGAAAAACTTGTATAAGTATTTAAATACTAAATTTATTAAGACATTGTTAGATTAATACAAGTTACCTGTGGCCTCTACAAATACAAGAGGTACTCAAAGTGATGGTCATTAGCTCCCAGACATTTAGTATACTGCAAACCACTGCTTGGGTAACCTTGGTTGTTGAGATTGCTGCACATGCATTTTAAATTTCTTTGCTAAGGGCCAATAATTGTTTTCTGCAATATGACATCTTCTAGGATCCCTCATAAGAGGGTAACACCATCTGTTGAAAAAAAACCTGTTATTTTTCTTTTACTGGAGTGTGTATACATTTTTGGTGGTCTATCTATCTATCTTCTGTCTATCTACCTATCTATATATGTGTCACTATAAATATAGATTGCTATAAATAAATATCTACTATACCAAGCTTTCTGCTTTATTGCACTGCAAACCCTAGTGCAATGTAAACATACACGTCAATTACTTAGATATACTCGGCCAGGTAATGAACAATCTGGAAATGGAATCCCTTTTACATAATCATTTTGTGTAGGTTTTAGTATTAAAATTAAATTAAGTACCCTCAAAAAATTCAGATTTGAATCATCAGTCATTGTGTGATTGTTGATAATTATAAATGGTAATACATGCTTTCCCATTAAAAATTTTGAAAAAGAAATACTTGAGAAAAATCAGTTTGGTAGGTATCAAAAGAGTTTTGAAACATATTAATGTGCTATGTGATAAAGCCAACTCCCACCTTACAAATCTGCTTTACCTTTCCCCAAGGAATATAATAGTCAAAGGAAAGCATCCCATTTATCTTTTATTGGCTATAGTTAATTTATGTCAAATAAATTGTATAATTTATTAGCCAATGTGAAAAAAATTCCATATTTTTCACTTTTTATAGATAATGTGATTAATTATTAAAATCTGAATGAAATCATGTAACTAAATACAGAATTGATAAAGGGTAGCTGAGTTTTCTCTGAAACTGTATGGCTGCTTAACTTTCCCTTATGAATTCCTACTTTCACACATAAGAATGCACTTACACAAACACATCCAGTGACACGAATATAACTGTATACACAAGATTAGATACTAGCATCAATGGAGAGCTGACCATGTGATCAAACTAGTGCTAAGTATTTGATGATCATAACATGGTTTACCTCATAATGTCCAAGAAGGCATACAGAAACATTAACTATTTTATCGCTGAAAACATATCTAAGAAGAAAAGAAGGAAGAAATACACTTGAAAACAGGAATATAGAACAGAAAGATTCTCAATTGAGTGTCAGTCTGCTGCAGTGATACTGTAATATGGTAGGAAATACATATTTCATCTCTTTCTACCTGTCCAACCACCTTCAGAATATCTGAAATAGTATGAATCATTTTGTGTGCTGATGAGATGACTGGTGGTTTGATCGCTTGGAGAACTTCAGGGTGGGAGCTGCTTCTCCTGATTCTGGGGAGATGAGAAAGGCTTGAGGATGAGTTGGTCACCACACCCAATGATTTAATCAATCATGCCTACACAATGGAGCCTCCATGCCAAACCAAGAGAAGAGCTTTTGGAGAGCTTCCCAGTTGCTGAATATGTGCAGGTTCCTGGAAGGTTGTGCTGAGGGGTTGGGGGGAGGGAGAGAGAGAGAGAGAGAGCACAGAGAAGCTCTGTACCACTTCCCTCAGGGCTCCCATTATGTATCTCTTCCATCTGGCTATCCTTGAGTTACATCCTTTGCTATATCTGACTAGTTTTGTCTCAATAAACCAGTAATTCAGTAAGTAAACTGTTTTGCCTGGAATCCTGAGAGCTTTAACCAATGACTCGAATTTGTAACAAACATGGATGGAAATTGCGGATTATCTGGGGACCTACTATTTGCAATGGATATTTGAAGTGCAGGTTAAGGGCAGGCTTATGTGACTGAGCCCTGAAACATGGGACATGATAGTATTTCTTTTAGGTTAAATCAGAATTAATTTCAAATGAAGACTCTTAACTGGTATCAGAGAATTGGCTGGTGTGGGAAAATTCCACACATACTGTCACAAAAATGTTCCATGTTGTGTTAAAGTATAGTTAGAGAAACTTGTTGTTTCCTACTTAATAGGACCAAGTCCCAAAGTTTCATAATTATGATAGGTAAAGTAGGAAAACAATCTGAGTCTGCTTGATCAGTGGAAAAACAAGTTTTGAACAAAAAACAAAAAACAAAAACACTTTAGTATACTCATAGACTAGTTTGAAAACAACATTAGAGAGAGATATTGTAGGTGTGTTTATGTATATGTTTGTGTTTGTAATTCTTTTTATTGTTGAGCAAGACAATGAAGTAGCCTAGCAAAGGAAAACTAGTTATTTAAATATTCAAGAAAAGACAAAGTTTTCAAATCAAGTTTGTAAACTGAAGATCCAGCAAAAAAGGCAAAAAGCACCAGTGGTAAATAGATTCTCTTTGACAGGTCTCAATAGATATCTTCTCCTAGGACATATTACAACCAAATATTACATGCAGTTTCCCTTGCTTGGGTTTTCTTGTTTACATTAACTACTGGGACTCTTTAGTGCTTAAATACTACAAGGAGACCAGAGTCTTGCTGACTATACTAACATAATGTATGCACAGCAACTTTTTAAAGAAGCATAATAGTTTTAGCAAAGGTGCCTTGGGCATATTATCAAGACGCTATTAGAAGCCATGCTGTTTTCATGGTTACTGATTCTCATATGTATGTAGCAAGGGAAGAACATTCATATATATTTATTTACTGGCATTATATCATAAATATATTTGAATTGTACATACTCAAACCCAGCTGTGAAAAAGAGAAGGCTAATTTTCCCAAAATGGGACTATCCTGTTGGCTATGGGGAGCAACTACAAAATAATGAGACTAAATGCTTAGTAAATATTTGAGAATGTATCATAATTGTTGTTTTGAAAGCATCTTAAACTTACTATAGTAAAACTAGTTTAAAAAGTGATTTTTGCAAATAGTATTACAAGATATTATCATACTATTATGTTAAATAAATTAATTAAAAAGTATTTATTTCCTTTGTATTATTCTTTGAAGAGATGGATCTTATTTGAAAATACAACTTTATTTAAGTTTCTTTTCAGTCTAAGAAAATGTAAAGGGCATCTGGCATCACTCAGATAAATTTGGGAAAATTAGTCATTGATAATGGGAAGAACTAGATTTTAAAATTTCAATGTTGATTATTATGAAAAAAACACAACGAGAAAAAACATATCCAGCAGTTCCTAGCAGTCACTGATGCCAACAGTAAATAAGAAGAAATGTTACTCATGTGTAACAATTTTTACTAGGCAATGAGAGGATAAATGTGACTCATCTGTAGAAAAATGGATGCATCTTTAGACAACAATTTTAAATGAAATAAATCAGACACACAAGCATAAATATCGCATGGTTTCTCTTATGTGAGAAATCAACAACATAAATAAAGTGCAAAATTAAAGATAGATAATAGGAAATAGCGATATAGATCTTTTGCAAAGGGGTAGAGAAACAACAGATGGAAAGAAGGAGAATAGAAGAAAAGGGAAATGTAAGAAAAGGAATTAAGATATGTTCTGTACTTGTACCAATTACCCAGGAGGAATGTAAACATTATGTACTAAAAATATATGCCAATAAAATAAAAATTTCATAAAAAATGCACACAACCTTTCCTCCAAGACCAATAACATCATCTTTTTAAAAAGTAGCTGAACTGACCATCAGTATTGTCAACCCTGATGGTGGAGAGCAGATTAAAAAAAAAAAAGAAAAGTATAATTTTTTTCTTAGAATCCAGCAGAATATTTTATTAAAACTATTGTAATATTCTGAAAGCATGACAAGTCATAACTCTGGAGCACAGTGTCTAGGAACTGTGCACATCACAATCAAATATTTACTACACAGAGTTGAAAACTGAGCACATTTATAATGGCAATTATGAAGATCAAGTCATAGAGCAACATTATTTTATTTTCCTAGAATCATATATTGCTTTGCAGCAGATATGGTTTATTAACTGGTTTAATCTTGAATGACCATAGGAAAATAAGTATTTAATAATCAATGATGGGTACTGGGCTTAGCTAGAGATCCAATAATAATAATGGATAAGAACATACAGTATCTTTACATAATGGAACTCAGTTATCAAGCAGGATACATTCAAGACATTTGTGGGAAAATGCAAGCAACTGGAAAATATAATGTTGTGTGCAATAAATCAGAGACAAAAGCTTAAATATCATGAGCTCTCTCATTTGAGGAAGGCAAAGTAAAAGAGCAAACTAAAGGATGAGTAGAAGGAAACAAGGTGGTAGAACTTTGCAAATGGGAAGTGGTCCAGGATACTGAGGGCAAGGGGAGATAGGAAGGGGAAGCAAGAAGACTTAAGAGTGTCATATGCAGGTACCAAGTACATATAATGAATATAAACATGAGCTAAGAATAATAATAACAAGGAACCAGCCAGAACCCAACCCGGACAACAGCAGCCTGGGCTCTCGGGCCCCAGCCACAGTCTAGCCCAGATACCATTGGTAAATACATGCAGGCCCCAGCCAGGAGTCTGCCCAGACAACAGGGGCTTGAGTGCACAGGCCCCAGACAAAGGCCCACCCAGATACCATTAGAATTGTCACAGTGGAAATCAGTAGAGACAAGGCTGCTCCTAGGCTTGTGGAGAAATGAAGCCAACTGGGCAAGCAGTCACCTCATAAAAGGCACAGAAGACTCCAGTGGCTGAAATGAGAAGGGACCTAAACAAGACTCAAAAACCAGACTTCCATATCACCAAAGGAAATCCCAAGGGGGAATGAAACTGAACAAACTGAAACTCAGCCACCCGGACTCCTGGCTCTGGCAACAAAAGATGATCTGGAAAAAATAAAACCAGAAATACTTTCTCAGATAACAGCAGAGATTGTGTCCATACTTAAGGACATGGGTAATAAATCTAGGGCAGACACAGATTAAAAAAATAGAGGCACTGCGGAACATGATGGAATCCCAGCACAGGAAACAAATGGATTCCATAAAACAGATGTAAACAGATTTCCAGGAGATTAAAAACTCCATTGAAAGTTTACACAGCAGAATGAGCCAATATGAGGACAGATTATCAGATATAGAAGAAAGGATTCAGATTAGTGACCAAGAAAACAAAGATTTCTTAAAAATGGCAAGGAACTGTGGGAAATTGTAGAATTCAGCTATCTGGTTGTAAGAATTGATCATAAGAAGTTTGTTAACTGAGAAAATTAAGTCGTTTCTGGGAAATTCCACAAGTCTGTTTGTTAAAAGAATGCCAGAAAACTTTAAGAAACCTTGTAAAAGTCTCATGGGAGAAAAACAGGTTTTCCTAGTTTTCTTATTTACCATTTCCTGGGATCAGAGAACCGAGACTCAAAGACCCTATGGGTGGTAAGAGAGATACGATTCACTATGCACATCTGTGATGTTTGTGGTGGGCTGGTGGGCTTGATTTTGGCTGAAATCGTCCTGCTCTCTTGATACCATCTGATAAGAAGAGGGCCGCGGTGTGCTCTTTGATGTACGGGATTGGTGAACGGAAATAGGGGACTTGTGAATTCGCCTGTAGCTTTTATGAGTCACTTAAAGTCACTGGTTATCATCAGGTGTAAAAAATCAGAAAGAAGATAGCCAGAATAACTAAGCTGCTTTCCTACATGTATAAAAGCCTTGCTTCTTTCCATGGTGCCAGAGGAATTAAGCTGCTGTTCGTCCCCCAGGCTGTCTCCTTTTCTTTCTTTAAAAGTCGGTGCTTTCCAGGGTCTCAGGTCTCCTTCTAGAGAGATCACCGACAATGAACCACGAGAAATCAATCCAGAAGCTGCTAGGTGATGCAAAGAAGAATAACATAAGATTGATCAGAGTTAATAAAGAAACAGGAGAGAGTGCAAACATCATTTAAAAACCTGTTCACAGAAGCAATGGCAGGAAATTTCCAAAGCAGGGGTTAAGAATTTGATGTATAGATAAGTGATGTATACAGGACTTCAACTAGCCATGATCAAAAAATATCTACACCTAGGCATATAATAGTCAAGATTCCAGAATCTCAACAGAAAAACAAAATCCTACAAGCAGTTAGAGAAAAGAAACAAATCACATACAAAGGAAAGCCAATCAGAAACCAAGCGGACTTCTAAACACAAACCCTCAAGGCAAGAAGAGCTTGGAGTGAAGTATTTCAAGCCCTAAAAGAAAACAACCTCCAACCCAGACTGATGTACTCTGCAACACTATCTTTCAAAATCCATGGAGAAATAAGATACTTTCACAACAAAGAACACCTGAGGAACGTCATGAATACCAAACCAACACTCCAAAAAATTTTTAGACAATATCCTAGGAAAGGACAATGAGGATCACCATCCCAGGAAGCCCAGTAAAATGAATCCATCAGGCAAGACAATAAATTAAATGCAAAGGGCGAGAATCCAACAAAAAGGAAAATATCATGACAATGATAACTCAATACATATCAGTTATAACCATCAATGTTCCAGGTCTCAATTCACCAATCAAAAGAAAAACTCATAGACTGAAAGTAAAAGGGTGGAAAACAATAACTCCATGAAATAGGAACCCCGATAAAGCAGGAGGAACCCCCCAAAAAGCAGGAGTAGCTATCCTCCTTGCAGATCAAATGGATTTCAAACCAAAACTAATTGAGAGAGACAAAGAAGGACACTAGCTCCTTGTAAAGGGAACAATCCAAGAAGAAGAAATGACAATCATAAATATATATGCACCAAATACTAGTGTGCCCAACTACATAAACCAAATACTAACGGACATGAAAAGTCATATAAGCACAAAGACAATAGGAGTGGGGAACCTTAATATCAAAAATAGATCAACTACACAAAAAATCAATAACAAAATACTAGAACTCAATCAAATTCTTGAACAAATGGACTTAACAGAGTGTTCCACCCCACAAAATCAACTTACACATTCTTTTCAGCTGTGCACTGGTCACTCTCCAAAATAGACCACATACTTGATCACAGAATATGCTTAAGTAAATGCAAAGGAATTGAAGTTATCCCCTGTATATTATCAGATCATAGTGTGATGAAATTGGAGATCAATAGCAAAAGAAACCACTAGAACTTCATAACCACAGGTAAATTGAACAACATACGCCTGAAAAACCAATGGGTCACAGAGGAAATTAAAGAATTAGACAGTTTCTATAATTAAATAAAATTGCCTATACAACATATCGGAATTTATGGGACTCAACAAAGGCAGTGTTACAAAGGAAATTCATAGCAGTGAATACTCATATTAGGAAAACGAAGTGAGCTCAAATAACCTAGTACTAAACCTCAAGCTTCCAGGAAAAGAAGAGCAAAACAAACCCAAAGCTTGTACAAGGAAGGAAATTACAAAGATCAAAGATCAGAGCAGAAATTAATGTAATGGAGACTAAAAGAATGATACAAAAAAACCAATGAAGCAAGGAGTTGGTGCTTTGAAAGAATAAACAAAATCGACAAACCCTTAACCAACCTTATCAGAAAAAGGAAAGAAAAGGCCTAAATCCATGCAATTAGGAATGGAAAGGGTGAAACTACAATGGACCCAGCAGAGATCCAGAGGATCATCAATACCTACATTGTCAACCTCTATGCCATTAAGAAAGAAAACACAGAAGAAATGGACAGATTTCCAGATACATATGAATTATCAAATTTGAATGAAAAAGACCTAAAAATTCTAAAAATCCCAATAGCAATCAACAAAATTGAAAACATAATTAAAAACTTACCAAAGAAGAAAAGTCTGGGTCCTAAAGGCTAGGTTGCTGAATTCTATAAGACATTTAGAGAAGAACTATTGCCACTACTGTTTGAACTCTTCAATGGAATTGAAAAGGAAGCAAAATTCCCAAATTCATTCATGGAACCAAGTATCATCTTGATCCCAAGAGTAGATAAGGCCCAACTGAAAAAGAGAACTATAGGCAAATCTCCCTAATGAACACAGATGCAAAAATCCTCAATACGATACCGTCAAACAAAATGCAGAAGACCATCAAGAAGATCATACATCATGACCAAGTGGGATGCATCCCAGGGATGCAGGAATATGCAAATCAATAAATGTGATACACTATATTAAAGGTCAAAAACCATGGTTATTGCAATAGATGCAGAAAAAGCATTTGACAAAAACCAACACCCTTTCATGAAACAAACAAACAAAAAACCCTACAGAAAATTCGAAAAGATGGTCTTTATCTCAACCTGATAAAAGCCAACTATGAAAAGGCAACAGCCAACAGCCAACATCATACTAAATGGTCAAAAACCGAAATCCTTCAGACTAGAACAGGAACAAGACAAGGATCCACACTATCATCACTCCTGCTCAATACAGTTCTGGAAACATTAGCCACAGCAATTAGACAAAGAAAGAAATGAAAGGAATAAAGACAGAAAATGAAGAAGTTCAACTGTCGTTACTTGCAGATGACATGATATTCTATATAGAAGACTCCAAGAACTCCAGAAGTTTTCTAGTATTAATAACCAAATTCAGTAGAGTAGCTGGATACAAGATCAACACATAAAAATCAATAGCCTTCCTATACAGGAACAACAGACTTACTGAGAGAGAAACAACTCCCTTTCACAACAGCATCTAAAAAATTGAAATACCTAGAAATCAATCTAAGGAAAGAAATCAAAGATATCTACTCTGAAAACTACAGCATTCTGAAAAAAGAGAACAAAGAGGATAACAAAAAATGGGAAGACATCCCTTCCTCATGGGTAGGAAGAACCAACATAGACATTCCTTGCTCCTAGTTAGGAAGAATCAACATAGTAAAAATGGCCATGCTTCCAAAACTGCTGTAATAGATTCAATGCAATCCCAATTGAAATTCCAATAGCATACTTCACAGAACTTGAGAAAACAATCCAAAAATTCATTTGGAACAAGAAGAGACCTAGAATAACACAAGCAATTCTGGGCAACAAAGACAAGGTAGGGGGTACCACAATCCCCCACTTCAAACTATACTACAAAGGTACTGTGATAAAAACAGCATGGTACTGGCAAAGAAACAGACCCAAGGACAGCGGAACAGATCAGAAGATGCAGAAACAACTCCAGATATACTAAGCCACCTCATCTTTGACAAAGAAGCCAAATACCATCTCTGGAGGAAAGACAGGCTCTTTAATAAATGGTGCTGGAATAACTGGGTTTCAACTTGCCAAACATTAAAACTAGACCTATATCTCTCACCTTGCACTAAACTAAAATCAAAGTTAATCAAAGATCTAAACATTAAAACAGAAACAGGAAACTTGCTGGAAGACAGGTTAGGTAAATCTTAAAGACATTGCCATAGGAAAAGATTTCACAGACAAAATTTCAGTTGCATGGTAACTAGCACAAAGAATCAACAACTGGGATCTAATCTTATTAAAAAAATTTTGCCTGGCAAGAAAAAGCAGCAACAGAGTAAAGAGACAACCCATGACATGGGAAAAAAACTTCAACACCATAGTTGACAAAGGTCAACTATCTAGAATATATAAAGAACTTAAGAAAATCAGACCTTCCAAATTTAAACACCCAATTCAAAAATTAGTGTCTGAAATGAGCAGACATTTCTCAGACAAAGAAGTAGAAACAGCAAATAAACATATGAAAAAATGTTCAGCCGAATTGCCCATCAACTTCAAACTGGATAAAAAGAAATGTGTGGGTTTTTTTTTAAATAAAACGGAGTACAACTCAACCATAAGGAATGATAAACTAGAGGGCTGGGGATTTAGCTCAGTGGTTCCGCCGCCTGCCTTGCAAGTGCAAAGTCCCACATTTGATTCCCAGTACAAAAAAAAAAAAAAAATGATAAACTATCGACATTAATAGCTAAATGGATGCACATTGAGGCCATCTTCTTAAGTGAGATAAATAGAACCCACATGTGTAAATACCGAATAGTTTCTCTGTTGGGAGAATCTGAAAGTGTAAATAAGGATCAAAATGTATAATAATCTGAAAAGGAAGAAAAGATCCAAAGGGGAAGGGGAAGTGGGAAGGGTAGGGGAAAGAAAAGAAGAGAAAGGAATAAATATGAGAAAAGGAAAAAATGGAAACAAAGTCTTTGTAAATAGGGAGGTGTGGAGGAAGGGCAGGGGAATGGGGAAAAAAATAAGAAACAAGATACATCATGTACAGGTACAAATTCCCAATGATGTATGTCATAATATTGTACACCTAAAAGGTACTTATAAACTTAATGGATAAAATAAGAGATTAACAAGAAGAATGAAAATAGGGGAAGGGTCTTAGATAAGGTGGAAAGGAGGTGGGAAGGGGAAGGTGATTAAAAAAGAATTAATTCATGTTATGTAGGTGCACCTACTCCCCCAGATGAATATAAATTTCATGCAGTGCAAACATGCACTAATAAAACTTCTTTAAAACCAGCAAAAATATTACTGATAACACTAAAAATTAGGTAAATTTAGGAAGATTTCACATTATTTTGTGTTCATACAAGGTGAGAAAGTGATTTCTCAAAAAGTGGTTCCAAGTATATGGTGAACTGAAATGATTAGCAAGAAACTTGAGGCAGCTCATTTACTACTTATGATAAAAAAGGCAAATGTAGTTACTTTTCATAGATATATATGTAGAAAACTAAAAAATTGTTTGGAATTTGTGTGTGTGTGTGGTGTGTGTGTGTGGTGGAGATTGAACTCAGGCCTCTGCACACATATTAGGCAAGTGCTCTGCCCCTGAGCTATTTGAAAATTTTAATATGCAATAACTTTTAGAAGCACTTCACATTTAGATGTATGCTCATCTTAAAGTATCACTGACTTTGAGATTTCCAAGCATCTTCCCTGACAGGAGATTAAAAATCAGGAAGCCTGTGAAACCTGAAAGTCCTCAAGCATTTGCCAGAATCTCCCACTTGTTCAAACTTGATCCAATGGCCTGGGCATGGGGCTTCATTTTAACCAATATGCCCATCCTGTGCCTATTTTCAGCTTTCCCTTTCTGTCATTCCAGACTGGCAAGTCAGAGTACTAAGGTCTGGGCTTGCAGCACAAAGGTTTTCCAAATGAATTGCTAAAATTATTAAGAATCTGTGTGAACATTTGTTGGGATATGTTACAAGCTACCTATTCAAAGGGGAGCCCATATTGAGGGAAATGGAACAGATGGTTAAAAACAAGCAATCTGACATTCCTGGACAATTATAATGTTTATGTGAATGATGGGGAAAGTAAGGTACAATTTTTTTTATCTCCCAATAGAACATTATAGCAGTTATCAAGTAAGTCTTATGTGCCCCAACTGGTTTTATCCCAATATTACCATGTAGCAAGATACTCAAATATCGTTTTCAATTGTTATTTTTAACAAATGACAATACTTTATATTTCAAGAAATGAAAAGAAGTTTAAAAAAAAACTTGTTTGGGAATTTAGTTCAGTGGTTCCGCTGCCTGCCTTGCAAGCGCAAGGACCAGAGTTCGATCCCTGGTACCAAAACAAAACAAAACAAAACAAAACAAAACAAAACTTGTTTAAGTTAAAGTAAGTGCTTTATTTTTTCCAAAAAAATTGTTATTATCAAGGAAATAACTATCAGATAGATATTTATCTCCCAGGCAAATTGTAAGCTCAATAAAATCAAGTTTTACTTTTTATTTTACAACTCTATCACCTTTAAGAGAATGACAGCCTCTTAGGAGGCCATAACATGTAACACATGTGCATCTGCGTGTGTTCATATGAGAACACAATGTTAAAAAATATTGAAATTAGATATTTGTATCTTTAAAATCACTTTACCTACTTCACAGTGTCATGACTTATAAGTAGCTCCCATTGTGTTATCATTGTAAGAAATAGAACACCTGAATCCTATTGTATAATTAAAAATTCTTTTTTCATTAGTCAGAGAAGTCTAAAAGCTAATACCTCCATTCATATCCTAAGTAACAAGGCTGCAGAGAATCCTTGATTAGAAACAAATCCTAATTAAAACTTTTTCTACTCCTGCATCTAAATAATTGAGAGCGATATGCTTAGGTATAAATGGAGGACAGCAGGAGGAGGAGAGACAGGCTCACCCTGGAATAGGCCAAAGCTAAAGCACAGGAATCATTTAGACTTGGAAAGAGAACTAGCCAGTGTGCTCTAAGTGGGGGCCTGGGGAGAGGAAGAACGTACAGGAAAGGATGGAAGAGGAGCCTGGGGTTTTGCCCTTTTGAGACTTAATAATTACATATCTTAATAATGGCTACCCAAATCTCTGGGCAAATCTTATTACCAATATCTCCTTAGAGAATAAGGCCAGGAGAGGTGCATAAAGGACTTGAAGGCAAGGTAGAAACAAGTGTGTTTTGTGCAAAGGAGGTTATAGTTGAGTCAATTCTTCCTGGTTTTTCTTATCAGGTCAAGCATTTCCTTCAGTTTATGGTTTTCAGTACAGGAAGGATAAAAAGAGGAATTGATACTAAAGATTAAAATAAAATATATCAGTATCCAAAATTTGCATCAAACAATATTTCAGTGCTCTTATATATAGCACTGTTTTAATTTTTTTGTGTTTTACTTTTTAAATTTTTTTTTTCTAGCAGATATTTCTCCAAAGCAGTAATTCCTCTGAATGCACTTCATGGGCTTCTTATTTATTAAATTATTCAAAGTAATATTTTCATCTTTCACTAGTGATGGGTGTAGGCTGAGACACTGAGTTCTGGCCAGTGAAATATAAAGAGGAGTAGATGACATACTTGAAGGGTTCTGCTTTCCATAAAGACACGGTGGTTTTATTTTTCAGTTGTTTATTAGGACATGTTTACCATACATAATGTTTACATTCATCATTGGGAATAGGTACATATACTTAACATACCTTGCTTCTTTTTATTTTCCTTTCCTTCCTTCCCCCCCTTCTTCATCTATTTTGATGAAGACCAAATGAGGAACATCTCGCAGTTGCTATTACACACAGTATGTATATGTCCTTCAACCAGCCTCAACCAGTAATATTGAAAAAAATAATCAGTGGCAATATGGCATGGGATTATACAACTGAGCAAGCAATTGGCAAGTTTTTTGGAAGTTATCATAAAATGCAGATTTGGTAAAACTTTACAAAACACTATTTTACCAAACTATCTTTTCATGTGTGAAATAGGAAGAAAAATAAACAGAAAAGTTAATCCAAAGCTACACAGCTTAGTTAATGGCAAAGGCAACCTAGAATTTGGATGGTCTGAATTCTAGATATTTTTATTCTTTGCTCTTGGTATAAGAATTACCTTTCATTTGTTCTACAAACTCATTTTTGTCTCTACCCATGGTCATAAGTTAACTATAAAAAGGGAATAAGGCAATAAACAGCTATAACAACCACTGATGAAGCTGTATGAAAGTGGCAAATCTCACCAAATACCTGCATTTCACTTCCTCCCTATCTTTCAGAAGAAGGTTTAAAGGTTGTTAATCCTACCTATTTAAGAGAAATAGATTGAATTTTTTTAAATTATAAAAACAAAGGGAATAAGCGAAGGGAAGAAAAAATGCATTTGTGGATTTTTTGTTTTGAAAGCCATAGTTCTCAGGAAAACAATGAGAACTGAGGCATAGGTAAAATGATAACAAACAAATAGATGCTTCCTCTTGTTCTTCCTATTTATTCCCTTTACCTGTACTGTGCAAAAGAATATTTTTTGTTTTCAATATTCTTACAGAGAAACGAATCAGAGCAGAGACACCAATATGTCCTGCATGAAGATATCAAAAAGAGATCTTTTTCCTGCCTTCTGGACAGAGCTTTGAGAGGGCAGGAAAGAAAGCTATTTGCCCAGGCACAGAAGCCTGGGCAAACTGGAAAACCATTTCCCAGCTGGAAGTGCTTGTACCCAGCAGGGTACAGGAACACTGTAGTATTCCAGTGCCTCCAATTGAGAAACCCATGTACTGAAGAAAATATTCAGGGTGAAAGGTGAGGAATTAAAGATTCTGATATATCTACATGAAGATCTATATGCACAAACCAGAGAAAAGTTTTCTGTCTTCCCAACACTAAGTCCAGCACAACCTCTTAGAGCAGACAGCTAACATTTCTGCCAAATATATGTTTTAAAACTCTCCAAATAGCCTGAGAATAATAATTTTTTGGCCATTATGGTGGAACAATAAGGAGTCACAATGGATATAAACTTGGTTTCAGTCACAGAAAATATTACACATGCATTTGTGAAACGGGACCCACAGAAGTAACAATCATCTCTCAAAACGCAACTCACTGACAAAATTTGTCATTTCTGTAGATGAATTCTGCAATGAAAATCTATCAATCGCATACTTCCAAATATCTGCTGCATGTTTTAGAAGCAGACTATTTCACAATCAGACAGATTAACATTGATGGCAATGATTATGTTCTCTCGATGTACATGTACACATGCCTGTTGCAGAAACAGGAAGGGACATTCTTTCAAATGGTCACGTCTTTACTATTCCCACCTCCTGATGAACTGAATGGACCTTCTTTTATTAAGCACAATAAGTTTTCTAAGATTCTCAAACTCTGAGAAATCCCTAGACATCCCATGTCCGTCAGTATTTCTTCCTTTGAAAGAGAATGACAGAAAGGAAAATTCTGAACTTCTCTGTATCAGTAAACAGCCTATGTCTAGTCGTGGATTTATCATAGAAGTTGATGCATAAGAATTCTAATAAAAAGTAGAGAAAAAAAGAGATAAGAAGCTATCATTGATTTTTCTTGCTGGAGTCAATGGGCTGTAGATGCAAAATGTGTTTTCTTGAAATCCTTTCCAAAGACAGATAATTCATCTTTTCATAATCAAGATAATCTGTATAATTCCTTCAGGAGCTTCAGCATACTGTGAAATTTCATTTGTATTTGTGTTTTACTGATTTTAAAAACTGTACTACTTACTAATTAAATAGTAACTCTATAAAGATGACAATTGTACCTACTCCCTTTTTGTGGTACTGGGGATCAAACTTGGGACCTTTTGCTTGTGAGGCAGGTGCCAGAAGCACTGAGCTAAATCCCTGGCCCAAACAATTGCACCTACTTCTACTGCTCTGTAATTCCAGAAGTTATAATAGTGCTTGACATACAGTAGATGTCAAATAAATATTTCTGAATCAATTTTTTAAATTATTTATTTTCTACATTACAATAGTTTCATCAAATTTGTCATTTAACAAAAGTTCAGTTCAGGATCATGATGTGGAGTGAGTAGAGATTTACAGTATCTGTTGTTAGTGTGAAAGAAAACTCATAAATCCTTCTTCACTGTGCATAGCTGGAATCAATATTTTATTTTTTTACAATAATATTCTGATATTGTAAAATTTATAAACACTGACATTAACTTTATTTATATGTGGCTTGGCTGTCCCACTGGGAAACTTTTTTTTTTTTTTTTTTGAGGAAGAGTCTAGCTTTGTAGTGCAGGTTGGCCTTGAATAACCATGCAGCCCAAGCTGGCCTTGAACTCACAAAAATCCTCCTGTTTCAGCCTTCCGAGTGCTGGGATTAGTGGCATGTACCACCATTCCAAGCTGGAACCTTCATTCTTTTTTTTTTTTTTTGGAAGCTTCATTCTTGAGGTTACAAATTAAAAATGAATCCTCATTTGCTTGATTAATAAAGTAAGGATGCTGAAAGCAGCAATATTGTATTGATCACAAAACGTAATTTATAAAAATCCTAAGTACAGGTACAACAGACGTTTAATGCTGGCTGGATTCCTTTCATATACATACCTTCTAGAAACATTTTCAGAGTTTTATTTTGTGTATTGAAAAAGAAGTTTCCAGAAGAACAATGTTTTTAAAAAATTAAAGCATTATGCATCTTCCCTGACCACAATGGAAAAAAAAACTAGAAAGCAACAACAAAAGCAATTTTACAAATTGTACGAAGGCACAGATATTAAGCAGCATGCCTTGAGGGACTAATAGGGCAAGAAAATATAAGAGAGAAACTTTAAAAATTCACAAAAACAAATGAAACTGAAAACATACCCTACTAAGACCTATGGGATACAACAAAATAAATGCTCAGAGCAAAATTTATAGCAATAAGAATTTACTTAAGAGAAATATAAATATCTCAAATTAACAACTTACTTACACAACTCAAGGAAGTAGAAAAACAAGAAAAAACCAAGGCAATGTTAATTGAAATAAATAACCAAGATCACACACAGAGAGAGAGAGAGAGAGAGAGAGAGAGAGAGCCAGAGCCAGAGAGGAAACTAAAAATACAAAAGATTAATGAAATAAAAAGTTGGGGTTGTTTTTCAAAAAGATAAAACTGAACAAAAATATTTTAGTTAAACTAAAAAAATAAAAAAGGAAGAGATGACCAAAATTATAAAGTCAGAGGTCAAAAAGGGTAACTGATAAAACAGAAAAACAAAAGGTCATTAGGGGTGATTATAACCATAGGTTAAGAAAATGAAAAACTAGAAGAAATGGATACGTTTCTAACACATAGAACCTACAATAATTGAACCATTAAAACAAGAAAAACCTGCGCAGACCAATGATAAATAATGACCAAATTAGTACTAAAATGTCTGCCAACAATGACAAACCCAGGGCCAGATGGTCTCAGTGTTAAATTGTATAAAAGTTTTACAGAAGAAACAACATCAACTTTTCTCATATTATTAGAAAAAAACAGAAAAGGAAGGAACTCTTCCAAACTAATTCTATTGAGTGAAACTACACTGATTCCAAAACCAGATAAGGACAGTAGAAGAAAAAATAAACTACAAACTAAAAACCCTGATAAACATAGATAAAAAATTCTTAAGAAAATACCACCAAATCAAAACCAGCAAAACAGCAATAACATTATAGACTATGATCAAGTGAGATTTATCTAAGGGATTCAAAGATGTTTTAATATACACAAATAAATCACATAATACATCACATCAATACAATGAAGAACAAAAACCACAGGATCATCTCAATAGATAGAAAAAAGTCAATGAAATTCAACATCTCTCCATAATAAAAATCTTCTTGAAATTAGATATAAAATGAACAAATATCCTAACATAATAAAAGTTGTAAGTGACAAACTCACATCCAGCATTGTAGTTAATGGGGAAAAGCTGAAACTTTCTTTTAAGATCTGGAATACGACAATCATGTCCTCACTTACCATTCTTCTTCAATATAGTACCTGATACCTGAGGCAAAAGAAAGGAAAAATGGGCATCCAAATTGAAGAAAAAGGGACTTTTTCCCTGTTTGTAGTTAACAAGAATTTATACATAGAAAAACCTGAAGACTCCACTGAAAAGAAATTATTAGAACTGATAAATTCAGTAAAATAGCATGGTAAAAAGTCACATACAAAAATCAGTATCATTTTTATATACTAATAACATAATAAACTTTATGAAAAAAAGTCAGTCTAATTTACAATAGTTGCAAAAACTACAAAGAAATAAATTAACCCCACAAACGGAATTAGTTTCATAGCAAAAATTTTAAAACACTCATGAAAGAAATTGAACACACACACAGAATGGAAAGATATAATGTGTTCATGACTTAGGAGGATTAATATTGTTGACATGTTCATATTATCCAAATTGATTTACAAATTAAGTGCAATCTTCCATCAAAATACCAATGGCATTCTTCATGGAAATAGAAAAAAAAATCCAAAATCCTAAGTACAAAAGAGCCCAAGTTGCCCAAAAGAAGAAAGCTGTGTGCCCCAAAATAAATTATCTCACCAGATATTATAGGGATATAGTAACCAAGACAGCATGGTACTGGAATAAAAACTAACACATAAACCCATGGAATAAAAAGGAGATCTCAAAAATAAATCCACAGGTCTACAGCAAACTGATTCCTGACAAGAACATCAAATACATATATTGAAGAAGGTACAAACATTTCAGTAATTATCTGAGAATTCTGGATACTCATATCCAGAAGAGTGAAAGTTTATTCCTATCTCAGCATATACAAAATGGATCAAAGATGTAATATATTACCAGGAATTATAAAAATACAGAAAGTAAACATAGATGAAATACTGCAAAAGAGCATTACAGGCAGTGATTATTTGGATAGAACCCTAAAACAAGAGCAAAAATAGACAAAAAAAAATAATTGAATTGAATACATGATATATGGACTTTGCCCCATATATAATGTAATTCAAGAAGGAAATAAAATATATTGGTATCTGGTATGTAAATAAAAGATGTTCAGTGATTTAATAACTATGGTTCTTAGTGAAATTAGCTTGTATCAAAAATGATGATCCACCCCAACTTGAAACTATGCTACAAAGCCACTGTGACAAAAACAGTATGGTACTGTCAAAGAAATAGGTCCAAGGATCAATGGAACAGATTAGAAGATGCAGAAACAACTCCAGACAGACTCAGCCACCTAATCTTTGACAAAGGAGCCAAACACCCTCACTGGAGGAAAGATAGTCTCTTTAATAAATGGTGCTGGAAAAACTGGGTTTCAACTTGCCAAAGATTAAAACTAGACCTATATCTCTCACCATGCACCAAACAAAAATCAAAATGGATCAAAGATCTAAATATTAAAACAAAAACACTAAACCACTGGAAGAGAAGTTAGGTTAAACTCTTGAAGACACTGGCATAGGAAAAGATTTCATGAACAAAACCTCAGCTGCACGTGAACTACCACAAAGAATCAATAAGCTGGATCTCATCTTATTAGAAAGCTTCTAGGGCCAGGGATTTAGCTCAGTGGCATCATGCCTGCCTCACAAGCACAAGGTCCTGAGTTCAATCCTGGTACCCCTCAAAAAACACATATATATATATATATACACACACACATACATATATATATATACACACACATATATATACATATATACATGTATATATGTATATATATACACACACATACATTTTTAAAAACAAAAAAAACACCTTTCTGCACAGCAAGAGAAATCACTAACAGACTGAGAAACAGCCCACAATATGGGAAAAAAATTTTTACAAGCTGTTCCTCAAATGTCAACTATCTAGAATATATAAAGAACTTAAAAAGATCAGACCTCCCAAATTTAAAGACCCAATCCAAAACTGGGCATCTGAAATGAACAGACATTTCTCAGACAAAGAAGTAGAAACAGCAAATAAACATGAAAAAATGTTCAACATCATTGGTCATCCTAGAGATGCAAATGAAAATAGTACTGAGATTCCACCTCACTCCAGAAAGAATGGCTATTATCAAGAAATCAACCATTAAGAAATGCTGGTGGGGCTGTAGGGAAAAAGGAACCCTTTTCTGCACTGCTGGTGGGAGTATAGACTGATGCAACCATGGTGAAAATCAGTATGGAGATACCTCAAAAAATAGGTTTAGAGGTCACATTTGACCCAGTTATCCCCCTTCTTGTTATCTTCCCAAAAGAATTAAAAGCATCATACCACAAAGGTATATGTACACCCATGTTTATAGCAGCACAGTTTGAAATAACTAAATCTTAGAATCAACCCAAATGTCCATCAACTGGAAATTGGATACAGAAGGTGTGTTTTTTATATAAAATGGAGTACTACTCAGCCATAAGGAATGATAAACTAGAGACATTTATAGCTAAATGGATGCACATTGAGGCCATCCTCTTAAATGAAATAAATAGGACACACATGTAAATACTGAATAGTTTCTCTGATGTGAGAAACTGAAAATGTAAATGAAGACGAAAATGTGTGACAGACAATGGGTAATAGGAAGAAAAAGTCCAAAGGGGAAGAAGAAGGGGAAGTAGGTGCAGTAGAGGAAAGGTAAGAAAGAAAAGAAAAAAATATGAGAAAAGGAAAAAGTGGAAACAAAGTCTTTGTAAATAGGGAGTGGTGGAGGGGTGGAAGGGAGGGCAGGGGAATGGGGAAAAAAATAAGAACCAAGATACATCTTGTATAGGAACAAATTTCCAATGACGAATGTCATCATACTGTATTCTTAAAATGTATCAATAAACTTAATAAATAAGAAAAACAGAAAGAAAAAAATGATGTTCCAAAAAAATTTAGCAGTCTCTATTTGAACTACTACTGTATTTGTTCTCACAAGGATGCATATTTACTGAGTTCCTTAAACCAGAAACTATGAATTTTGATTTATTCACCACTCCAAAGAACTCATAATTATTGAAAAAATAAATGTACATCCTTCTCTTTGTCTCTCTTTCTCTCACACACACACGCACACCCCCACACACTTCACACACATTCATAAAAAAAATCCCTCCTATTCACTTATATTTTAAATACAATTGGGAATTTTAAAAAAGACACAAGGTAAGAATGTTCATTCCTCTTTTGTACAGTGCTTTAGCATTTATGTGGTGCTAACATAATCATAAAAAATAACAACCATTATAGAGTCATTATTGGTTTATTCATTTTATGTTCGCTGGTTGAAATTCGCACCTTGTGCACGTTAAGTGTTCAGTTAGAGACTTAGGTGCATAACATTTTATTCCCAGAAGTAAAACTGAAACACCTAGGAAGCCAGAGTAATTAGTGAATATTTTAAAGTGCATGTGTGCAAGCACTTATGTTCCCCTGATCCTCTTACTGCATGATTCTGCCTGTTTATTTTTCTTTTTTTAATTTCTACATAAACCAAAGATTTTTTTCTGCACTAAAGATAGAGTATAGCATACAAATGCATTTCCAACCACTGCAAAAGGTATTTTTAACCTTATTTATTATTAATAGTAATGATAAAAATAACCACAACTTACTGACCACCAAATCTATGATTACTATTATGGTAATAGGTTTATATTATAGCACATTCTTATTCTGGTATTTTTTTATTTCTATAGATGCAGAAATGAAAGTCCAGGGTAATAGAAAACTCACTCAAGGTCATAAAGTAAATAAGTGGTGGACCTCAGATATAAAAGCTGAGTTTATTGACTTACTGTCCATTTGCAAACAAAAGATTATTATTTCAGAATAATTTATAGTTTTTCTTTTCTTTCTTTGGTACTTCTTCAGTCCTACTCATTTTCTCATCTCCCCTCTCATTTTCTCTAAAATAGTGTTCAATATTGGTAGGATCAAAGATAGAGTTTAGGTTGTAGCTTTAATGAAGGGTGGGTAAATTGGGCTTTTGGTATGCTGTCAAAAGAAAAATCATCTAAATTGAGGAAAAATAAAGAATAGAGTCCAGAAATGAATGTCTATATAGGTGTTGGTACTAAGAAAATGATAACCAAAGTGAAAGTTTAAGAAGCATGGTTTCTCTCTGACATCTTCCTGCCCTCTTATCTGCCTACTGCACCACATTTCCTTCCTGTGCAAGCCACTGAAACTAGAATGTCTGTCCCCCCAAGGTAGGTCTTAGAAACCAAAATCTCTTTCCTCCCCCAAATCAGTCATAAACCTTAAGATTACTGTAACTTCCACATATGTTTCTATATAAAACTGGTCATAAAGAAATTGTTTGACCTACTTTATTTGATTGTAGATCACAGGACACCAATTCCAGAAGGCTCTGACATCATGACCAAGAGAAAAGCATGTTGCACAGAGAGGCCAGGATGAAGCTAAACAGCGAGGCCTATTAGGGCCCCTCAACTTTAGTTTATCACTTCTAGATCATACTCCTTTTGTCCAATCATATTTCCTTATAACTAATTAGCTTTATTCAAACCTAGGTGAAAAAAATGGATAATTCATTCTGAGTCTTTGGATTTTCATTGTGAGGGTTCCTGTACCATATAAATCTATAATAAAATAAAATAGCTATGGTTTTCTCTTGTTATCCTGCTTTTTGTTATAAGGGTGGGTGCCTTATTCTTATGATGAGGACAAAAGGGATTATGGCCTTTACACCACTAAACAGGCAAATGGAAAGCGAGAGTAAACCCATCTGACTTGATATAAAATAGCCTGGGTTTTTTGGATGAGGATAGGGAACATTTTGAAATTACCCCATCTCTAACTTTGGATGGGAGGCTTGATGTGTTTGATGGTCATGAGTATTGTTCCCACTACTGTCCCTCTTAGAAGTAAAAGCAGTGAAATGAAGTGGAAGATTTCTTTTTAAAAAATGGCATCCTGGTTAAAAAATACAACAAAAAAGTTTGTGCTTCATAGTAGGCTCTGCATACTTTCTTCCAGTTAAGTTTGAATCTAAAAAATTTCTCCCAGTTATAGACGACTGCCATTTACTTGGAGTGTGGCTCTCGAGGAAGTTCAAGGAAAAGTGAACAAGAAGAATATATAATCATGAGAAAAATGGCTTGCACCAAAACGTAGAAGCAACTTTCATCAGCTCCTATGAACATGCTGAGGTTTTGGAGAACAAAAACCATGACTAATGAAGATGTCCAGAGATCTTTCTTAAGGCTTCATATAGATCAGGTACAGTGTGGATCTGTAATGTTCCTCAAAGACCCATATGTTAAAAGCTTGTCCCCAGCTTGGTGCTACTGGGGGAAGGAGTGACAGAAATACTAACAGGTGAGCTTTGATGGGAGGTCTTCAGCCCATTGAGTGGGTGCCCTTGAAAAGGATGGTAAGTCCTTAGCCTATTCCTTTCTCTTTTTTCCTACCCAGAAGTGAGTGGCTTTTGTCCACCACATACTCTGTCATGATGCATTGCCTTGGTACAGACTCAAATAAATGAGGTCACTTGATCATGGACTGACACCTCCGAAACTGTGAGTCGAAATACACTTTTTCTTTTTTACAATTTGATTACCTCAGATAATTGTTTCAGCAATAAAAAGTTGACTTACACAGACACCTTTGATGCCTGCTTTCAAAGGAAAAAAAAACACATATAATTCATTTTGATATTGATTGATTGAACTTTAATACTTATGATATGCCATATGTGAATCCTTAATTTTGAACCTGTTAATAACTATATCCATGTGGAACCTGAAAATTATCAGTGTTACCATTTCTTTAATACCTAATTTCCTTCCATTCTTCTTACCTGCTTTCTTAAGAATATAATTTTGGCAGCAACTCGAAAAAGAGGGGTTACAACATGAGAGAGTAGACAGCTTTGCATTGGATATCTGCAATTCTGGCTTAAAGTTTCAAATAAATTCATTTTTGTGTGCCATGGATAATATTTTAAAGTTCAACATGTCTTTGCTTCCTCTACTAATGAAGGTAAATGGATTCCTGCCATCTTTCTGTCATTATGAATTATTTCAACCCTCATCAAAACTCTCTGAGGTAGGTACCATCATTTCCCACATCTTCCAAAAAAGGATTAAGGGAGGAGGAGGTGAGGTCATATTGGCCCCAAAGTAGCAAATTCAGGATGTTAAAAGGGTCACTCACTATCTTAAATTACATATTCCAGTCTGTCAGGATAATGCAATGATAAAGGAAATAGTCTTTGGAATCACGTAGTCATTGTATTACTAAGTCTCTACTACACTGAGATAATACTTTTTTTTTTTTTAAGTTTTGACACTGGTTATTTTCTAGCCACCATATAATATATCTAAGGAAATTATTCTATTATTTATTAAGCTCCATGACACATGAAAACACACAATACCAATTATCTTCCAGGTATTTTAAAGTATCCAAGAGTTGATCAGAAGAAATTAGTAGGAGAAAAAAATTACACACAACTTGGTGGATATTTCCTTGTTGTTATAACTCTGGTCAGACACAGATGATCACTTTCTATTCAACTAATTGTGCACTTGCAAAGCTTCTTGTCTCCATGAAGATGGTAGGCAGAAAGCGTCCCTGTCAAAACAAAGCTACTAGCTGTCTTCTCTACTTACCAATGTTTTTATCACTAGCCATTTCAAAAGAAATCTGCACAGTGGCTAGGAGAATGCCTGTTGGGAAGCCAGAGGCAAAAATCACCTCTCCTTAAATAAGAAAATATGTGACATGTACACCACTTAAAATTATGAATTAAAATGCCTTTGGCAAGTCTGGAAGTAAAGTAGCAAAGCCATATTTCTGACACTGAGAGGATAATATTCAGAGTTACAGGTATGGAATGTGAGCAAAGAAGTTGATAGTAAGAATTTGTTGAGGACAAACATTGCACAGGATGTTAAAATCAGTTAAACTTTGTGGATTCTTATCAGGTCCAGTTTTAATACTTATGTATGGATCTTCTACTGTTGTCTCATAAAATTATTATGAGAAAATATGTACTATGTGCATGTACAATGTGCTGCTATTAGGGTCTTAATTCAGAGATTAGACTCTAGGGCATCCAACAGACTAGATTTGTCCATGCTCTGCTTCAAGAATCCAAGCTGAGACACATGTAGTAGTTAAAAAGGAAAAGATTTTATTTTCCACATAGCCATACTGAGAATCAGTGAGTGGGTCTACTGACTTCATTAAAAAACAAAAACAAAAACAAAAAAAGCTGTCTTTGAGGAACTTACAATAGCTTCACCATAATATAAGGGAAGAACTAGGGTAGGGAACACGAAGTTTGCATAATAAAGCAGTCTTGGTCAAACTGTAATCTGGTTATTCTCCTCAGATATGGTTTTCTGGGGGCTTGGTTTTGCCAGGGGAGATAATTACCTACTAGGCTCACTGTTTTTGGAACTTGAGATTTGCTTGGGGCTGGTAAGACTCTGGTATACCTGTAGAGGGGAATGACAGGGAATAAAAGAAAGAGAAACAATATTCAAAATACAGGGGGACTGGGAAGTGCCTCCCTCTAGCGGATAGGCTCAACAATCTCCCCTGTAGACCTACTTTTATTAACTAGCAAGAAGCACAGGGGAAGGGGTAGTGTATCTTTTCAGAAACAGAAACTTCAGTAAGGTTAGGGTAGTAAAATAGAGAACAAGTTTAGCATCTCAAAGGGAACAAGTTAAGGTACTTTCATATACCTGGTTTCCTGCATTTTATATTGTCTCAAGCAGATGTTTTCTTGCCTCAATAGGCTATGATTATGGCTTTCCCAACAGTCAAGAAGTTTTGTAGCCTTTTGCACATTTCTTTATCCTTGTGGCAAGACAACACCGGCCTGGGACTGTGGGGCCTGTAGCCTGGCCCCCACCAATCTATACATAGCATGGCTGATCCTCAAAAGAGATTAGCAGGGAAGAGAAATGGCTTAGAGACAAGTCAGGAAAAAAGAGTTATTTGGGACAATGACTGGGTTCTCCTTCAAGTTTAGAGCAATGAACGGAGACTTCTAGTTGCCCTCTAGTGATTTTGGACAGCACATTATAAAATCTGGTGGTTGATAATAGGTTGCTGTTGCTACACATCTTGGAAATGTCTTCTTATTCTTATCTTGAAATCTTGAAACGGAAGCAGAGAGAGACTGAGTAAATTAATGGTTAATCAACATTTTATTAGCAGTTTTAAATGGATATTCCTTAAATGATTAACATGTGTATGTGCAGAGAGGAGCGGGAATTGGACACAAGGTTCAAGGTAGCAAAAAAGATAGATGCAATGTGAAAGCAGTGATGCCAAGCTTTTGTCCTGTTTTCAGTTGCCTGTCAGACATCTGCAGGCTGAAGTGCAAGAGCAGACTTTAAGTTCTTATTACCAAATGGTGGGTCCTGTGGGAATTCTTCCCAGGTCTTGGTGTCCTGAATAAAGAATTGAATAAAACACATAGGAAAAAGTAGTGAGGTTGTACATTTATTGAAGGCAGACTCAGTAAACATACTGAGTGAGAATAGGCCTCAGGAAGAGATATCACAACAGGAGCATGGATAAGGGAAAGTAGTATTTTGTATCTGGAATTTCTGGGTTGGCTTTTCTCTCATGCAAATAAGGCATTGGGAAGGTTATCCTATCAAAAATTCACTTGGCTTGGTGGAAGATTTAAACTATGCTATGGAAAGACTCAATTGGCTTCACACCAGATATAAATGAAAAACTTGAACATAGTTCTTTCCTGATCAGTTCCATGTACAGTGCTCAGGAAATGCAGTCATCCTGCATCCTGTGTTCTGTGCATGTGCCCTGGGTCTTTGACTTTGACAGATTCTGCCCAGTAGTTTGACCAGGTTTGCCCAAGCCCTAATTTCCTATTGCAGTATCATATATGCATTTTGAAGGAAGTGAAGTATGTAAACAACTAATTTTCCCAACTCACACAACTATTCATTGAAGAAAAATAAGATTCAAATCCAAGTAGTTTCCTTACAGCTTATGCAATTATAGACTCTGCCAAAATGGCTCTCAGATAAGGGGCTTTGGAATCATTCAATATTCACAATAATCTTATAAGTATGCATGATCAATATTAACATGTGGTAGATGTAATAATCTCCATTAGAGCCATAAGAAAGCAACAGTGTCTAGGAATTGGCTTTCGCAAGTGGCACAGCTAATACACAGGGATATGCACTGACCCAGGGGGTAATGTTTTTTCATTAATTCTGATTATTCTGAATCACTACACTCTGGGTTGTTGTTAGGAAATAACTATTCCTCTCTGAAATTCATGTTATGAAAACCTATTCCTAATCACTCATGGAGGGTTGGTAAGTAACATGTTTATGCTAGCAGGCTGTTTAATTCTTCCTAGCTTCCAATTACTTTAACAATTTTAACACCTTTCATAGAGAACTTTCTATTGCATTTACCTTTTCTTTCAAAGAAACCTCTTATGTGATTAGTGGTTTGTCCCCAAATGACAAGTTGCAAATGAGGCATTTTCCTTTAAAATGTTTTCAACTAGGGGAAATAATTTATCCGAGCAGGGGATCCTCCTCACTGACCCCAACAAATGGGTAGGAGAGAACCTTGATTACCAAGCTACACTTTTCTGAATTTCAAAGAAATACCAAAAGAAATTAGCATTACAAGATTTCTACTTATAATACAGAGGAAAGAATGTTATTATTCTAAAGCTTTAGTATTTAGCTACACTGAGTATTCACAGGCGATACAATTCCTCTGGCATTTATGTCCCCTGGATTTTTATACTAATGTTGAATTAAAAATTATATTCCTGTTATTTGTTAAATCTTAATCTTAATGAAAATGTTTGACAGTAAGGTGAGAAGCATTGATGATGAAATTGAAGCATTCTTGTCACTTAACAGAATTTCACATTTGAAATTAACTATGACCTATACAACCATGTTTATGATGATGTTTATAAGTATGTACATAACTTCAAACACCTACAAGCAAAATTTCACATGGTAGAAACTCGTCTTTGTATGTATTCTCTTCCCTAAAGTGCACACAGGTCTGTATATAAAAGTCAGTTTGTGTTATATGATTCTGGGTCTTTGTCTTTTTTTAAAATCATCTTCAATTCCAGTAGACATTCCTAAGTTATATATCTGATAAAAGTAGTACTCGTGTAGTTCCTGTGGAAGTGTGAGCAAGGCAGCCACTTCTGGCATTGCAGAACCCCCAATTGTTCGTTTCAGTATTCTGCCTCTTGATGGCAGATGATCAAGTGATATTCATGTCAACCAATTCTACTCTATCAATAAACCTAGGCATGGATTCCTTCTCAAAGCCATTTTCATAAGAAACTTTAATACTGCATCTATTTGCAAATGTTATATTTTTACTTCAATAATTAAAAGATGGATCTGAAATCTATCCTATGTCATAGTGAGAACCATGATCTATAAAGTCTGGGGATCTTATAGCTTCAAACACCATTTCTGTTTGTCTGACACATACCACACCTACCTTCTTGTCCTAGGCACTATGATAAGGTCTTCAGAATTGGTGTGTCATCTGCAGAAAAAATCATTTCTTCCTAATATTTTATATTATTTAAAAGGTGGACTATTTATAATTTTCTGGGAAATAATCTTCAATTCTTACTGATTATACTTTAAGGACTACTCTGTTACTGGGTTTCTTTCACATCATTTAAAAATTTTTAAAGTATCCACTGATCCTGGGTAACTGCCATATTTCATTTATGTACAATTGCATATTTCAAAAACGTATACTGTTGGGGCAAAGAATTCAGTACTCCACTGGCATGCCAAGTACTTTGAACTGAGGATAGAAAAGACCTCAGAAGCAAGGTCTCTCTGATCTGCCTCCTATATCTTGCCTCTCCTTGGAATATGAAACAAGCCATAGAAGCAAGTTTTCATCTTCCCTAAGACATAGAAATGCTCCCCTTAGCAATCTAGAAAACCTACATACTTCACTCTCTCCTTTCTCCCTTGAACGTACTCAATTCTGAGGTGTCCTGACCCATATCTGGAATAAAAGAATGTTACAGAGAGAGAGCAAAAGAAATCTTAAGAGGTATATCCATGTGAAAGAAAAAAAAATGTAAACAAAAATCTATGTAAATAGGGAAGAGTGGTGGGGATGAAGGGCACACACATTATGGGGAAAAAAATAAGAACTAAGATACCTCATGTTCAGGTACAAACACCCAGTGATAAATGTAAATGTATTGTATACCTAAAATGTACCAATTAATATATAAATAAAAAAATAAAATATCAAATATTTTTAAAAAAGAGGAAGTCCCAAAGGGCCTCTTTCCTCAGGTCATTATGATTAGATCATACCTTTTTATAGAATCATATTAGAACTACCATTTTGTAGATCTTTGGATCTTCATTATTGAAAACTCAAAATTTGTTGTTCTTTTCTCTTGTTAACTCATCTTTTGTTGTAGAGATGATGGGCCAGTGTATCAGCCAGTGCTCATTAAAGAGACAGATTTAATGCAAGATATATAAATATATAAGGATTTACAAGGTATGCTTGCAATGGGCACCTGTAGAGTCAGGTGTGGAAGAATGCAAAAGGGCTGTTTCCATGCTACAGATTTGAAAGATCCAGTCAAAGGTCAAAAGCATGGAGCTCATTGAAGAGTCCTATGAGAGTCCGTATCAGGTGGCTGAAGGATATGAGCTATAAAGCTGCCAGGGAAGCCAAAAAACAGAAGCCCAAGGTGAAGGTGATGACTAGAGCTCCTCTGAAGAAACAGAAGCCAGACTCCCTTCTTCATTCCGCTATTTATTCTGTTCAGGCTTCAAGCCTATTAGTTGGTGCCATTCACACCCAGGGGTGGTTATTAGGCCATACCCAGAACTATGATAACCCAATCAGTTGGACCTTTCTTACTCAAATTGACACAACAGTTAAATATCACACCCTGATTCCTCTGTTGGATAAGGAAGGGCATCACAGATTTTGCCTCTACCAAACTTTCCAACTCATAGACATGTATTTAAATAAATAAATATATATTATATATCTATATATATATAATATATATATAGATATATAGATATAAAACTGTAAAGATAGACTGAGTACCCAACCCACTCAAGTGTGTCCCTTCCCACGTGCCTCCTAGGAACTGATGTGACAGAGGCTTTTTCAAGTTACAATATCATGGGGCATTGCCCAAGTGCAGTGATCTATTTAACACCTCATGTTAAGAAATGAACTCATCTAGTTTTATATGCTGCTGACAAGATATTGAACTCTGTACATGGGTGTAGATATAGTCTTATAGACTCCCAAAGTTGCAAATTTGGTGGGTCTAATTCAACAAGAGCTTAATAGCATTTCAGCTAAAAGCAGAACCGTAATTTCTAACTAAGCAAAGTGTTTCCTGAAATGGAGATACAGACGGAGTGATATTTGTATAATGTGCTAATGCCCTTGAATTTTAAACTATCAGAATTACTTACATACGTCTTGAATATACATTATTTATTTATATACCCTCAAAACTGTTCAAAGTTATAGATGAACAGTATCTAACTCATAGAAGTAGTAAATAAGAATGAAAATAAAGTATGAAAATTTAAAAATCTAGAAAAAGGCAAAGTATAAAAGAATAACTAATTCTGTAGAATTAAATTTCAGAATTTAAAAATTTAGATTTAACTGGAAAAGTCTACTATGAAAACCCCAAAATGAATATATCCTTTAAAATATAAGATTTTTAATCTAGAAATGATTTTCCAAAGAGGACAAAACTAGCAGACAAAAACAAGAATAAGTACTCTATATTTATTTATGTAAGTGTATATATATATCATATATATCATATGCATATATAAATGTAGAGGACATACAATATACACACTTCTTAGGGAATACACTTAGATGATAAAGCTCCCTGGAAGATTTAACTTTATTTTACCAAAATTTTAGTAATACATATGTTGAAAATATGAAAGAATGGACGTGAAACATTTTGTTACTAATTTGACAATAAAAAAACACATGCTGACTGCACAGAGCTAAAGGTCAATGTCCACTTTTACTAGAAATAGAAAGAGATTAAAGAACTGAAGTCTGTACTGGAGATAAAAATGTGTAGAAAAATGTATGGGAGGAAGAGGGAAAAGGAAAGAAGGGAATGGAATTAATATGAGAAAATGAAAAACTGGAAACAAAGTCTTTGTAAAGAGAGAGGGATGGAGGGGTTGAAGGGAGGGCAGGGGAATGGGGAAAAAATAAGAATCAAGAGAGATTATGTAAAGGTGCAAATTTCCAATGATGAATGTCATTATATTGTATACCCAAAATGTACCAATAAAATTAATTTGAAAAATGTGTGGAAAAATTCCCCCACAGTATACGTAAAAGTTTTAGTATCACATAAATGCTGACTGCATCTCCTGTGCTGTTGATTTTTACCTTAATAATAGATTTGAATTCATTTACCACAGGGCACAGAGGAAAGGAAAATGAATCAGGATGATCTCAA
Source organism: Heterocephalus glaber (assembly GCF_000247695.1). The sequence continues at coordinate 24,052,386 of NW_004624746.1, read as the reverse complement.
AGTGAAGATGCTCAGACACAAGAGACAGAAGACACGCAGGAGGTAAAATGCAATTTTGAGGGAAAAAAATCATAAGATTGGATTTTTCTGTATAATTTTTCTGCAAATGCAATTTGTAACAAGTTATATTGTCTGCAAAAGAATCCCTACTGCATTTCTAATGTTCTTTTTTAGTATCTGAAACATAAAAGTACACCAGAATACTTCATGTGCAAACCATGGCATTAAACAGATTAGAAAAACTAAATGTCATACAGTAACATGGTTGGCTCTTGTGCAGTTAATTTAGTAGAAAGGCAGAGAATCGCTGCAGGAGACACTTTCTCTAGTTATGCACCCTGCAGCTAAAATACCTTGTATACCTTTTTGTTGGAGGAACAATAACTTTGCTGAAGCAATAAATTTAAGCTTATGTGGTTTTTGGATAGTACTTCAGCTAAATTATTCCTGAATATGGTTGTATATTAGAAGACATGGATGTTAGAATACACATGGTCCAATAGTCCTTTGCCTGTGCTAGTCCCACTCCCCTAAACACTGTCTTGTTTTGCTAACTGGCTATTATCTATTCTAACAAAACTAAAACTTTGAATTGAACTGCCTGCTTGTTATTGACCTTCCACTGCATTTAATATTTCTTCTTTTAATAACTTGTCTATTTAATTACACCTCATTTATGTACAATTGTAGCAGATATAAAAATCAAAGTTCTCTAAATCCTCCTTTCTTTATAAAATTTGCATTCTTTTAAAGCATACATACATTTTTTCAAGATGTACAATGTGATAAATTGTTATAGCTATGCACTGTGTGTTGATGACCACAGTCAAATTAATGAACAAATCCATCAACTATCATAGTTACTACTGTGTGTATGGGATGGGTGAGGACACTTAAAATCTACTCCTCTATCAAATTTCAAGCAAACAGTGTGATAATATTAACTGTCCTCAGTATGCTATATATTAGGTCCCCCAAAATTATTCATCACGTAACTGAAATTTTATATACTTTGCCCAACATATCCACAATTCCCTGAGCTCCTACTCTTGGGAACCACAATTCTACTCTTTCTTTTTATCATTAGTTTATCTTTTAAAGATTAATTGTACATGGGCTATGGTTAATGGACCACAAAAAAATATTTTTTCTACCTTTACTTAAAAATAATACATTGAGGCTTGTCATTATCTGGCCACCAGGTCAGGAAAGTTAAATTGGGGCTCATGTATTCTCCTGGGGTCTTAAAGCAAAGTCCATCACTCCTGTTAATTAGGCCTTTTCATGTGGATTCTAACTGAAATCACCTTGGTTGTTTTCTCTAGCTCTCACCTGATTCTAATTAGTCCCATTGGAACATTAACCCCCAGTTCCCTCCTCCAACTTCACCCCTACCTCATGATTCATCTCATTAGAAAAACTGGTAAGTGGGATCCTAGTATCTGCTAGGTAAGATGTATAATTGTGAGCTCCACCACGAAGCAGTTTGCTAATGATAAAGGATGGCCTTCCTTATGGAAAGCATTATAGAGTATCATTGCCTAATGCCCTTTAGCTTGGGTAATTAAACACATCAACTGTAGAGATAATTTTTTCACAGTAGGGGTTAAGGAGAAACGGGAGCAAAACATATAGCTTGCCCTGGCAGAGCTGACATCTCCATAAAGAATTTAAGCAGACTTAATGAAGGTGCTCTCCATATTGGCTACTAAGCAGTAAGTACTCTCCAAGCCTCCTGAATTCACACACACACAAAAATGCCCTTACAGAGACTTTTAAAGCTAAGCATGGAAGCAGAATAATGACCTCGTTCCAAAGATGTCCCTGCACTAATCTCTGGAACATGTGAGTGTATAATCTCATAGGCAAAGTCACTTGGCAGATGCAATTAAGTTTTGGGCATTGAGATGGGAAGATTATCTTGAATTATCTGAGTGAGCCAAATGTAATCACAAGAATTCTAAAAGGCTATGGGAAGAGAAATGTTACAATAGAAAAATGGTCAGAGATACAAAGTTGGTGGATCTGAAGATAGAGCAAAAGAGCTAAGAAATGCAGTGATATAAAAGGCAAGGAGACCTTCTCTCTCTGAGCTTCCAGTTCAATGATGCTCTGTTGAGCTTCCGATACACAGAACTATAGGATTAAATTATGTATTCCTTTAACACATTAGGAAAACTAACTAAAATGGTGACTTAAAAATGCCCTCTGTTGGGGAATGAGGAGAAGCAGGATAAGGTTCTACCATCAGTGGTTGGTACATAATAGACACTCAAAAATTAGTTGCTAAGTAGATAAACTACTGGCAGTGACTTCATATAGCTACTATGATAAAAGTTTATTGATATGATGTTTATTGATAGGAAAATCAAATTCATTTGGTAAATTGCTTTAGACTATAAGCTAACATCAAACATACTGAAAATTCAAATTGGATATTCATGATGCAGAATCAAAACCAAACAACTTTTCTAGATGAATTTTTGTTTTATAAAGATACCGATGACTTACCACACCACCAATGAACTGTTTCCTTTTTTTCATCCTTTCATTACTCTTGTTCTTTGCTACAAAATTACACTAATGATTTTCCTTTTCATTTAAAAATTAAACTGGAAAAGATTATGTATATTTAAGGTTTCTACTGGCAAAACTAACAACTGCTAATGCATAAAGTATATATTAAATCAAACATGTTTTAAAATTCAATTCAGTACCACATCCTGGAAAGTGTTGATTATGCTATTGTTATGTTAAGGAATTTTGAACATGATTAGTTGCTGAGAACCACCAATCCATCTGCTAGTCTTCAGATATTTGAAAAAAATGAGATATTATTGCACAGGCCTATATTTAAGCAGAATTTGACCTGTATTATGATAATATATTTGAATACCAATATCCTTGTGTAGTTCTTGGCAGGGGCTTTGACAATTTTCTATATTCTTTCATCCAACAGCAACTTACAAAAGCCTTCTTCCTTTCCATGTGTGGATAAGTGTTCTGTTTCCAGATGGATCCTACATTATGAAAAATGAAAATCCAGATTTGCATGGCAAGTGATTTCAAGTATAATATTGTATATGAAATGACAAACTAATTCTTTCTCCCTCTTTCTTTCATTTGACTTATATAAAAACATAGTATATCGAAGCAATTCTTTGACAGTATTTGATGAAAAAGAAAGCTTGATAGTTTTACTCCTATGAACAATGATGTTCTTCATAATTATGAAGCAGAAAAAAACATTCTTAATTGCATACCTTCAATGAGGGATTAGAGAAAGAGATAATGATAGTTCTGTGCATTTTTGAACCAATAAAGAAGGAAAATATGTGGTTTAAGTGTGAAAAACAAATAATAAAATTTTAAAATTCCCAGGAGGGCAGGGAAATGGAGAAAAAATAAGAACTAAGATACATCATGTAAAGGTACAAGACCCCAACAATGAATGGAACTGTATTTTAAATGTAGCAATAAACTTAATGAAAAAAAAATTCCCATCCTATTGCAATGGGAACATACCAATTGCTCAGCCATCATTGTTTGTCTGCGGTTAGTATGGGTTGCACACTTAAGTATAAAACATACCTTTGTCAGAATCATTATTACGGAAGAATCTGCATCAGTACCAAGTCTACATTACCAGGTGTGAACATTTTACTCATTAATAAATAAGGTAAATAGAAAGTAACTCTTCATAGCCATCAGAGTAGGACTATATTTGTCCAGAAAAAAACTGTATCATAAATCGACAATTTGGAAATTCAATTTTGGGCATAATTATATTAGAAAGTACAAACTATATCTATTTTATTCATCAATTTATTTATTTTTTAGGTTTCTCAAATACAAAAAAATGCAATATCTAACCTTCTTATTCTGGTTTATTTCACTCACCATGATAGTCTCTCCATTTTGCTACAAATGAAAAGATGATATGGCTGAAAAAAAATGTATCTATCTATCTATCTATCTATCTATCTATCTATCTTCATTCATCTGTTGAAAGGCATCTAGGCTGTTTCCAAATCTTAGCTCTTGTAAATTTTGCTACTAAAACCATGGTTATGGATGTATCCCTGATAATGATGTATTTGATTCTTTCAGGGATAGCTGGATGAAATTCTATTTTTATTTTTAGTTATCTGAGGAATCTTCACACTGATTTCCACAGTGGTTGTACAATTACAGCACCAACAATTTAGAAGAATTCCTTCCTGCCCCCACCCCGCACCCCACCCCACTCCCTACATTCATTGTTTTTTTGTGTGTTCTTCATGAAGGGGATAAGATAGGATCTCAAAGTTGTTTTGATTCACATTTCTTTCATCACTAAAGATGTTGAACAGTTTTTCATATACTTCCTGGTCATTTGTCCTTCTTTTAAGAAGTGTCTGTTCAAATTTTTTGCACATTTTTGTATGGTCATTTGTTTTGAAGAAGTAATTATTCTGTTTTGTATATTCCTGATATTGGTCCCCTATGAAAAGAATAGCTAGCATTTTTACCCCAATCCATAATTTGTCTTTTTAATCTGTTGAGTATTTTCTTTGCTTTGCAGAAGCATTTTAATTTGATGTAATTCCATTCATTGATTCTCAGTATTATTTCCTGTGCTATCGGAGTTTTATGCAGGAAGTCACTGTATATTCCTATAGCTTTATATATCTCTCCTATGATATATTCCAGTAGTCTCAAAATTTGTGATTGATCCTTTGTAATTTGATTTTAGTATAGGTTGAGAGTAGGGACAGTTTCAATCTTCTTCAAGTAGATGACCACTTTTTTCTAACACCATTTGTTAAAGAGGATCTCTTTTCTCCAATGTATGTTTTTGACCCTTTTGCTAAAGATAATACAGCAGTAGGTGCCTTGGGTTGTTTCTGTGTCTTCTGTCTTACTTCACTGCTCTACATATCTGTTCTGTGCCAGTGCTATGTGATTTTTGTTAACACAGCTTTGTTGTATAACTAGAAATCTGTATTGTGATACCTCCAGCACTGCTCTTTATTCTCAGGATTGCTTTGGCTATTTCTGGTCTTTTCTCATTCCATATGAATTTTAGGATTGTTTTTTTGAGAACTGTTAGAATATTGTTGATATGCTAGTAAGCATCACATTAAATCTATAGATCACTTTTGGCAATATGATCACTTAACAATATTAACTGATGATCCAAGAACAGAGCTGTCTTTCCATTTTCTAATGTCCTCTTCAGTTTCTTTCTTTAGAGTTCTGTAATTCTGTTTATAGATGTCTTTTATTCATTGGTTGGATTGATTCCTAGGTATTTAATTTTTTAAGCTGCTGTGAATAGAACTTTTTTTTCTGATTTCTTTCACATTGAGTTCATTGTTTCTGTATGGGACTACTATTGATATTTGTGTGTTAGTTTCGTATTTTGCCACTTTCAGTTTGTTTATCAGATCCAGGTGGACACTTGGAGATGGGAAAGAGGATCAGATCAGAGCCAGAGGTGAAGAAAGGCAGAGGGATTTTAATTCAACAAGACATATTATATCCATGCACTAATTCTCCAAGATGAACACCACTATTCTGTACTAAAAATATGGACTAAAAAAAAAAAATCACTAACCAAAAAAAAAAAAAAAAAACTTTCTTGACTCTTCTTTTTTCTATTATACATAACACTAATAATGGAAACAACAATAATGTGACAGTAATATTTACACATCAAAAATGAAGACATTCCAAAAACACAATGAAAAAGGTTTGGTGTGTTAACGTCAAAGGAAAGTGAAAAGTCTCAGGGCAATGGAGGACTTTTCATTTCTCTGTGCTCTCCTTGGTTTACTTATAAATTGGCTTAATGTGTATATAACTTAGGGAAATCTGGTTTTATTATCTTAACATATGAGGAGAAAAACTGTACAAAAGTAGATTCTCATACACGATGTTGATACATATATCCCAGAATTTAGTTTATATTAAATTTTATTTCTAAAAACTTCATAGGCAACAAATCCATAAGCATTTGCAAGTAGTCACAAAACAGGGTGATAACTATATAGAGCTTCACTAATAAATCCCTAAATATAGAAGAATCAATGCTGACCGAAGAAAGCTGATAACTGGCATGCATGACTGTAAACACTAGGCAATATGCTATTATGTTCAAAAACTAATGTATGAAATACAAAGATACACATATATTCCAGCAAAGATGTGAAATAATTTGGAATGACTATCATCCCCTCTTCTTGTGTGCTTTTTGTTAAATTTTCTTTTATCAGTTTTTTATTTTAAATTTATCACCTGTTCTCCAACATCTCCCTTGCCCCCTTCTTACAAAGGTATAATGAGTTTGGGGGAGATCTTGGTGGAATATGTGCTTAGAAATCTATTTATAGGGTAATCTGATAAGGCCACAGGGCCTCTTGATGAAATATACTGGGAGAAGGAAAAAGCCTAACGAAGCTTATCCTGGAAGATTACTGGAAATTCAGAAACATAGGTGTCTTTCCAGCAAAAAGGAAATGGTTCATCTTTGTGCAAGTAAGAATTAAATTTATATTTTATGTTATTAAGGAGAAACATAGTAATGGTGGCAAATATCTCATGGTGAATCAAATGATTATTTAAATTGTTCTAATGATATATTTTTTAATGGTAATGGGGATTGAACCCCAGGGCCTTTATGCTAAGCTATATTTTTAGTCCTTTTTATGTATATATTTAAATTTGACACAGGGTCTAAGTCACAAAGTTGCCTGGGCTGAGCTCTAACTTGCCATTCTCCTCCCTCAGAGAGTGCGGGAATTACAGGTGTGCACACTTACATCAAGGTCTATTTATTTAAATTGAAGAGGAAGATATCTGGGAGGAGAGTATGCTACTTTTAAAAAGAAATAATGAGGAGATTTAATATTACCTCTACTCATTTAAATGCAGCTTCCCATCACATCTGGAACTAAAACATAGTATCTTCTTTTAGATGGCTGACCAGTGTTCACCTATGGTAGACAGGCTACTGTGGAGTTTCATGTCCTTGTGCCCCAAGCCTTAAAGTCTATATCAAGACTCTACCTTTTTCTTTGTATCATAACTTCACACTCCTCATTTCAGTAAAACAAGCCTTACTCTATTTTCTGGGCTATTGAGACCCACTTCCTACTAGACTTGCAGTAATAACAGTACCTGGGTGTCACTTCCATTGAACTGGAAAAATCACACCAGATACCAAAGACTATCAGAAAGGATAAGGCCTTGGAAGATTTCCTTAGGAATGGGGAAAATTGGCCTGTAGCTTTGAAGAAGACAAATGAATGATGATCACAAGTGAGAGTAGCAGGAATGTTATCTCTAGAATGTAAAAAGATATTTTACAGTGGCCAATACATCCTTACTAAGTGATTCTTATATAAGGATTAATTTTTGTGGTCCTCTGTTTTTGTCATCATTATAATAAAGATAACAATATTATCAACTCATAACACTATTCTCATAAGTAAATTAGATAATTCATACAAATATTTAAGCCCCATGCCACAATAAATTCTATTTAATATTTTATTATCTACTGCTCATGTTAAACAATCTCAAGAGTTTGTAACTTAGTGTAATAATTTATCACTTCTAACAGCTCTGAGGAATCATTATGCTTACCTGGGAGTGCTTATTTGGCATCTGTCTTGAAAGTACAGTTGAATGGCAGTTCTGGAAGGAACCACCTAAAGGCTTGCCTGAGTTTTAGACCCTAGAGGCTTCCTTCCTAACATGCTGGATCGTTTATGGTGCAAATCAGCTCAGCTCATGCTGCCAACCAGAGTGTCTATACCTGGACACTGAGTGGCTGGACCTCTCAATGCGTGTCCAGGAAAGAACACCAGAAATGTGAACCGGACAGAAGGCACACATTTTTTTAAAGGCTTGCCCTCAAAGTTCCTAAGAAACCATGTGTGCTGCAATATTGGCACTCCCATCCTTAAGACACAATACCTGACACCCACAATGTAAAAGAAGAAAGGTTTAATTTCATTCATGGTTTCAAGAGATTGAATACATGGTTGAGAGACTTGAAGGCAGAAATATCATGGAGGAAGGGCATAGGAGAGCAAATCTGCTTAGTTCACGGTGACTAAGCAGAACAGGGAACCATGCTAGAGAGGACTGAGGACCATATATAGTACCAAGGCAACAACTCCATGAGCCAACTAGCCTCACCGAGGGGCATGCTTTTCTAGATTGATAGGTGTTTCTTAATCCAATGAAGTTGACATAACAAGATTAACAGTCACAACTGCATTTTACTGAGTAAGCAAGTTATTAAAGATAATCCATATTCAAATGGAGTAAGATTAGATTCTGTATCTTGATAGGAGGAACAAATAAAAATTGAGCAAATGCAGGTATTGATACCTGTCATGTTTTGATCTATAAGAATTAATATTAATAACAAAACTTGTCATTGTTAATGTAATGCTTCTAATAGTTACTGTGTTACTTTTCTATCATTGCTGAGACAAAATACCTGACACCCAAAGTTAAAGGGGAAAAGGTTTATTTGGCTTACAGTTCATAGAGGTTTCAGTCCATAACCAGCTGGCAGAGTGGCAGAGGGGCAATGGTTCATGGTGGTGGTAGACAGTAAAAGCAACAAGATGCCTTAACAGCCTCTTTCTGCCCCTTTTGCTTTATTCAGACTAAGAGAAGTTAGCACTCATGCCCTTAATCCCAGTGTCCTTGATCCGGGCATTGGATCATAAATCAATTCCATCTTCACACAATCTAGATCAAGCCGCCTCTACAAAAGCCTACGACCACATGAGGCTTTGGGGGGACATCTTGATACAAACCATAAGTTACTAACCTGTGGACCTCAGTATTTTCATAATTAAAAAGAGATGTTCTTGAGGTCCTATACATAAAATGCTTGAGACTCTTGCTGAAATACACAGTAAGATGAAAATGCTCTATAAATGATGTTGGTTATGCTAAAGCAGATCCTAATTTGAATAGGTTTTAGCTTTAGTAGTAATCTCCAAGGCATGATTTCATTAGTAATTAATTTTTTCTTTTGAGATTTGTTTTTCAGGAGAAGAAACTGTCCATAGTTTTATTATTCAACTGTTTTAAATGCAAACTCAGTATAAAATAAGCTATTCTTCATGCAGAAATAGACTTTACCCATTTTCCAGAATATATTTGAAACCTGTGGCATTGTAACTTTGAAACAGCCTTTTCTAACTACCTAAGTATTATCAGGGAAGAGAGAATAGAACAAAGAGAAAACATATAACAAATGACTACAGATTGGGAAACAAGACATTTTGTTTCCAGTATATGCTTAATTGGTCCACAATATGATTTATAAGATGTAGTAAGATAATTGCTATAAACATCTTACATATATTACACTTTGTATTTCCTGCTTGGTAGAAGCCACACTGAAATTTAAGAGATTTTTATTTATTGCATATTTATCACTAGACAACAACTGATTTAACACATTGATCTCAACTTTTTGAATGAGTTAAATCACATTTTAAATATTGTAATAAACTCATATATTTATTCATAACATAATTTCTAAGAAATTGAAAGTACTATTTGATAAAATTGGAGAAAAAAATCTCCTCTTTTATATGTGGTGATTTGAGATGTTCCAATAAGGAATAATGAAACAATTCCAAAAACAGAGAACCGCCATCCCACCTGTGAACGTTCACAGTAATTCAGATTAGTTATTAAATGAGGCATTTTTAAGAATTAAGATTTTCTATTCTTTAAATTGTAGAATGAAGCCAGGAATTACCACAGCTGGCAGTTTTGAATTCCAAGGAACTGGTAAGTACTTTGATCTTCTAAGGTTTTGTTTGTCTTGATTAAAATTTTTACCTTCAACTATCTTCTTAGATTCTTACTGTACCCGACATGGATGCAAAGTCCTGCAAAAAATCCACTGTGACTACAAGAAGGGGAAGGGGAAAGGTTTGCTTAGCTGACATTCTCACAGAACCTCTCTGAGGAACTGTGTAGAGGGCATCAATAAATAGAAGAGAAAGGCAGCCCTATTACTTCTGGTCATTTTGTGCAAAGACAACCTTTAACCAGCCTAGCAAGCTTTTAGTTTGATTAATACTTTAATTTTGCAGTGAAGAAATTAGAAATTGAAAATATCTATTAGGTCATCTAGCTTGGCACTTCCACATTACAATATGCATTGTGACATATAATTATAATGTGTGAGAGGAAAGGTAGAAAATTTGACCTCTGATATCTGCCATGGCATGTCCCACTTTTCTTTGTTCAGTAAAGCCACTGCTAATAAGGTCTTTTAAATTACTCACTTCTCTTTTCCCTGTACTCTGTGCTACTTCCCCATAATTCCTGGTTGATAAGCTTCTAGGGCAAGGGATGGGTCTCAAAGAGGAATCAACAAGAGTCTCACTAGCATTTCTGCAATTTAGGGCTAGATGCCCAGTAACTATTGCAATAATGATTCTTCTTTAGACCCTGCATTCCTTCTTGGTCAGTTCTCTCATTATGATGCTCACATCTCTCAACCCAGACTTCTGATTCTAGTCCAGGTTTATATTTCACACCAGGACTATTGCAATAACATCTAAAAAAATTTTCCCTTTTTATTAACATTGCAATAACACCAAAAAACTTTCTTTTTTTTTTTAACACTGGTCTCATAGACTACACCCTTTACACCAACACCAGGGACAAGGGCATAAAATAAAAACGTAGAAATAATCTGAAACATAATAGGGGTCATTTTTGACTTGTCATCATCTCTTTTTGTACATATAAAACTTCTAACACATGCTTCCTGGTAGGTAACTAAAGTTCTCCTTCATAGATAACTGTCATCATTCTGATGTCAAGTGAAATGTTACTTCCTTAGAGCTAGGTCTATCTCAAGTAGTGTGCATTTTTATTACACTGCCTTGACTTAGTCTCCATAATGTCATAGCATTGTTGAGCCATCATGTTCTTACACTATATTGTATATAGTTTATATGCAAACACTAGGCCATTTTATATAAGGGACATAAGCATCTGTGAATTTTAGTATCTGTATGGGTCCTGAAACCAGTACCCCATTAATAATGAAGCATTTCCTCTACAAACTCAGTGCTTTAGATAGCAGAAATTTATTGTTTCACAAATACAGTATCATTTAGGGAAAGACAAGAAAGCATGTTTGTATGTGTCTGGTACAGATACAATTTTTTTCAAACATACTTGATCTGCAGTTAGTTGACAGACACAAAGGGCTGGGTATACCTTATTACAGCAACCCTAGGAGACTGATACATCCAGAAGAAATCTCCTGAAATATGTTCCCAGGCAAAAGGTATCACTTCATTCTCAATTTCATCCCATTAATCTTCATCACACCTCTTTTATCATTTCAAAAATTCCTATATCTTAGCATTTGTAACCTTCACATATAGACAGTTATACATCACAGGTTTTTTTTTTCCTAGTACATATCTAATTGCTATTATATCTCATCATAGATCAGTCTTCCAAGTCTTTAAAACATTTCTGATGCCAATTGTGCAGTGCTTTTGTATTGCAGGGAAGTAATAATTAATTGCTTCCAACTGCAAAATGTCACCAAGTCCCATTCTCTCATATATTTAGACAGATATGACAGTCTCTGCTATATATCATAATTCATACCTGAAAAAGGCACACATAACATTTCTTTTTCTTTCATGTTTTAAAAATCTTACAGGTTTGAAGTGTACTAGCCATATACCTTGATAGCCTAGAATTTTGTTTACAGTGTAATCTAGAACACATTTATCTTTATAGAGACACAAAATTTTCCACCAATATTATTACATGTTGATTTGTTATTTTTAATTCTCTGAGCCTATCTGAAAAGGTAGTTCAGGATCTTTTTTCATATTTCCTACACTATCCTTCACTTGACTTTATTCTGCAACCATTTGGGGTCACTTGGAAATTTCCAGAAGATGATGCTTTATTGCTCTTTCACTGAGTCACGTAGATCCATATTTTAGACTGATTTATCTAAGATGTTAGGCTAGCATCTGCCTGCAGGGAAGTTATCTTCCACTTCTGAAATGTGGCATCCCTGGCAATCATTCCTCAGAGTAGCCAATCAGCAACAAATGATTCAATGTGCCGGGTAGGGCCGAGCACCCTTTATGAATACAGCCATGAACTCTCATTGATAATGCCTCAGTGTTTAATCAGAAAAGGAAATAACTAATACATAATTGCTACTATATGAAATTTCATGCCAGAATTATTTATAAAGAACAAAAAATAGAATACCCCACCAAGCCTCGCTTGTTCAAACAAGAGTTTTTAGAGTAAGTGATGTTTAAACTAAATGCCTGTGGTAAATGAATGTTAATCAGGTAACACAATTCTCACAACTAGTGCACCAATTTATTTATTCTCTATTTTTGTTTGCAGATGAGTAAACACAGGGATATGATAGAAATTTTCTGAGCTAATGACAGGACGAAGACACTTAGAAGAACTATGACTTGAGAACTTAACCAGGAAGCCACACTCAGACACTCCCCACTACCCAGAATGCTTGCTCTTCATGTTTACTGAAAGCTCATCTCAAAACCAATAATTAGAAAAACTACCCTTCAACATAAAGTTCTTCAAATCAGATAGCCTGGTCCCCATTCAGCAAAGCACATGGCTCTTTCGCAATAATATTAAACAAACAGATCATAATTATATACACTTGAAATACAATGTGGTATGATATATTTATGGTATACAATGTGATATGATTTAATCAGGCTAATTAATATGAGTACCACCTCATTTACCTATCATTTTTATGATGAGATATTTCACATTTACTGTTATTTTGAAATAAATGATACAGCATTGGCAATAATCATCCTTCCATACTATAATTTACTACAAAATTTATTTATCAAAACTTATTTCTCCTATCTGACACTTTCTCCTTTTTCATGGATAATTCTCTATTCTGTCCTTCACCACTCCCTAAATTCTGTTAACTATTATTCTACTACTTCTATGAGTTCATTTAAAGCCCAGATATTAGTGTAGTATTTGTCTTTCTGTATGTGGTTTATGGCACTTAGCCTAAGTTCTCCAAGTTCATCTATCCTGTGTGTAAGTGCATATATCACACACATTTACATAAATGTACATGCACACATGCATGCATGATAGCAGGTTTACTCCAAAAGGACAAGATGATAGCTTGCACTTTTGCCATAATCTAGAACACTACTAAATACATTCTAAAGCCTTAATATCTATGAGTTAGTTAAATGTGCATTAATTCAATTACTGTTGAATGATTTCACTGTCTACTCTCTAGGGTCATCCTTCTAACCAAATCTATTCCACATGCTTCTTTTACTATGAGAGAGAAAGAGAGAGAGAGAAAAGGAGGGAGGGAAGGGACAGGAAGAGGAGAAAGGAAGGAAGGGAGGGAGGGAGAAGGAGGCAAGGAAGGGGACTCATTTTTAAAAAGGATCAACAGAAACACACTTGTGTCACCCAGAGTGCCTAACTCAGAATGTGAAAGTAGGCTCTTTTTGTACGAAAATCTGACTTGACAGTCAACCAGGTGGGGATTATCTGAACCTACAAATTTTGTATGAATTTTTCCAGGCTTTCTTTTCAAACTATGATCAATGAGCTAGTATTTTTTAAATGTTGACTTGTATTTTGTGGCTGGAAGCTGCTTATTACTGAGAACAAAACAAAACAGAAATTGTCTCTTTGGACTTAGTAGAGTTTTTTTTCTTTGAAATCTCATCTAAAACTCATCTCAGTCACTCTCAATATTATATTATTAATTTAATTAAAAGATCTCACCTCAAGATATTTTCATGTAAAGTACAGAAAGAAAGGAACCTGCTCAAAACAAAACACTAACGGATATATGTTATTAAGGGGAAAAAACAGAAATCTCAAGAAAACAATAACTGACTCTGTAAGAATCCAGTTAATAACAAAAAAGAGCAAACAACAGTCCCCCACCCTAATAACATAAAAGGTACTGATGCTAGAAGTATCAGTTTATTCTTGCATCCAATGAGGAATGTGGATTTACCATAGCAATCCCTGTAAGACAATATTTTGTATTGCCCTTCAGAGATCTAAAGAGAAAAATGGGAATGAAGTCTCTTAAAACAAACAGCAATTTGTTTTTATGAAGCTATTTTCCCATATGAAAAACTGTGATTTGACATCTCTCAAGAGTATCTCCCCCAACAACCCCGACATGATGTTAAAAAAGAAAAAATGATTCCCTCATGTGCCATTGCAAAGGGGAATGCTTTTCTGATTTCATAAGGTGCTTTTATTCTAGTTAATTCTTCATGTGTTGCATGAAGAGATACAGCCAAAATATATCGTGGAACAACAGGACTTGTGTGATCTGATGTTTTCCATCTCTTCCATGTTTCTACATGCCTTTATTTCTCTTTCTGTTTCACCATACTTGGTATCCCCCATTCTAAGTCTGGAATATATTGAATTGTATTCCATAAACCTAGACCACTGGGCCAGGGTTACTCTTGGAGTGTATGTGACTGTCGATATTTTCTATCACTAACATTTGTTCATTCATAGCATTATAACTATCTGTCTCTTATGTGTTTTGTTTCTTTTGAAAGCAGTTGTCTTTCCATGAGGAGAGGGGTGACATCTTGCTTTTGCACCGTGATCTAGAGCACTAATGAATCTATTCTAAGGACTTAACACTTATAAGTGCAGAAAATGAAGAGAAGTTCTTAACTCATTTTTGTTGAGTTCTCAAGCCCACAGCACCAGTTATAATAGAATCTGTCTTTCTCTTTAAATTCATCTTTCAAAAGTCTTCAAGTATTCAATGCTCTAGTTGTTTGGTATTTTGCTGCTATCAATATGACAAACTCCTTCATTTTGTATATTCAACAAAATTTTTTCTATGTCCCTGGAAGTCTTTTGGTATTTCTAAATCAGTCTATTATTCATCTATCAAGAGTCAACTCTAGGGGCTGGGGATTTAGTGCACTCATTTCGCTGCCTGCTGCGCAAGCGCAAGGACCTGAATTCAATCCCCAGAAAAAAAAAAAAAAAAAAAAAAAGAGTCAACTCTAGCATTATATTCTCTTTCTTCTCTCTCTTCCTTTAGCTTCCTTTACTTATAGACTCTATAGCCTTATTTTGTAGGTAAATCAGGACCATTCTGATCATATCCCAATCACAACACTTCATTCAAAACCTGTTGAAATTCAATCACGTCACAATTCTACTACTAAAACAATATTACAACCTGAATTACCTGTCCTGTGTCTATCTCCAATTTTGTATGGTTTTAACAATTTGTGCCTTAAAAACAACTTGGAGACTTTTAAAAAATATTTAGTTGGTTATTTTGACTTGGTAATATATAGAATCTACCACAAATCTTGAGAAAAAACATAGTCTGAAAATTGGTTCTGTAAGTGCAAGATGTATGAAAGGCCCTCTGTCTATTATGGCAATATTCTTCTTCAGAGCCAAGGTGCCATCTCCAGCCTGTCACAGCTACACAATGCCATTTGAGACTGAGTTGGATAGTATTGCATCCTACAAGCACACACTTACTGTTACACAAACGTACTGCTTATTTTTTATACACCACCAACATGGGGGTAAGAAAAAGGTTTAATGTAGTCACTTTCTCAAATACTGAACTAGAAACTCTAATGAACCACTCTTTTACAAGGTAATGAATAATTTACCCTACTCCCTCCTTTTCTCTTCAAATTGGCCATTTTCAGCTTTTCTTTCCTCTCCTTGTTTCTTTTATATTCTAATTACAGCTGCAATACTACTACTACTGAAAAAAAAAACTACTACTATTGCGCATAATCTTTACTACCCGCTTCTTCACCATCAGATGCAAGATATATGAATTAAAACTTTGCTTCTATATTGTTTTACATCCTTTGATTTTTTAACCTGTGTACGTCTTTTTGGATTAAATGTGTTTCTTGTGTACTGCAAAAAAAAAAAAAAAACTTTGCTTCTGACATATTATCTCCTCTAGTTTTCAAATGGAAATTACTACTGTCATCAGGTGATGAAATTAAGGCTTTATAGAAAAATGTGGTCAATTCATGCTATTTGCAGAAGTTATGTTCAATAATGTTTCCAAAATAACTGATGTCATGGATACTTAATCATTATTCCTAAAAATGCAAGATTAGGTTCACACAAGCCTCTGGTGACAAAATTTTTATCAAGTAATCAAGGCATAACCTGCTTTTATAGCTCATCTATTTAAAGACACCTTATTTTATAGAGTGTTGATTCTTTAATATTGAACTCAGGGCCAACAACTCTAACTCATGAACATAATTTAGGTATTTTTAAGTTTCTTAAAAGTTTACTTGCTATATGTTCTGAAAAATTATTTCTAAATCAATAAATGTACTCACCCTCTCACTTTGATATTCATATTTTATTCTACTTAATGAATGCATTCAACTAATTTTCCACAATTCCTAGTTTTGGATTTCCAATGTGTATTTTATGTTTTATTTTTGGAATAAATTACTATCTTTATTAATGTATTTTTTAAGCATTTAATGCTGTTCCCTCATAGTAGTGTGCTAGGTATAAACACATATATAATTTAGAATTATGTTGCATATTACTTTATTGCCCCATTTTAATATTTTAACAAATGTAAATGCTAATTATATAAACATGAAAAAATATCTTTGCTGCTACATGAACCACATATTATGGCAAACTGAATCAATTATCATTTTACATTTTGAGTTTATTCAGTTATCAATGATGTTGAACAATTTCCATTTACTCTTTTAATTTATTTGTGAAATATTTATTTTTGTACTGTGGCATATGGAGTGCTCATTTTTTATTTTCCAGATATTTTTCATTCTTTAATTGTTTTAAATTAGATCATGTGAGGTATAATTTCACACCAAAAAAATCTTTCTACTTACTTTACTGGCAATGAAATTGGACCAATTCCATGTCCTACCGAGGTCCCTGGTCGCACGGAGGATGCTGAGTCACCCGGCTGCAGACCTGCACGTCTCCCCACGCCCCTACTGAGGTCCCGCGTGGCACAGAACACACAGAATCAGCCTGCTACAGACAGGCAGGTCTGTGCATGTCCTACTGAAGTCCTGAGTCACGCAGAAGATGCCAAATCACCCCGCTGCAGACAGGCACCTGGTTCCACACTACAAAGACACAGAGGACACCAGACCACCAGACCAAGGTACTGAGTCCCACTGCTCCGGGCCCAGAGGTAGGGGCTTCTGAGCCGCCATCTCACTGCTCCTGGTCCAGAGGAAGGGGCTTCCTGGTCACCATCACTCCTGCTGCTCCCAGGCCAGAGGAAAGGGCTTTTGGGCCACCTTCTGTCCTGCTGCTCCTGGCCCAGAGGAAGGGGCTTCTGGGCCACCATCCCTCCCACTGCTCCCAGCCCACAGGTAGGGGCTTCTGACCTGCCATTC
>NW_004624746.1:23978296-24029351 GCF_000247695.1 Heterocephalus glaber | reverse complement strand
AAATAAGAACCAAGATGCATTATGTAAAGGTACAATTCCCAATGAGAAATGTAATTGTGTTGTATACCTACAATGTACCAATAAAAGAATTTTTAAAAAAATGAAATTGGACCAATTCACATATTTTTTAAGCCCAACTACACTCAAGACATGGAAGAGCATCATGGTTTCAAAAATCCCACATGCCCCTTTTGTAACTGTGCCATAGTTTTGACTTACACCCAGTCTCTGAGATAATCAGTATAGAAAGGAAAGAGTGGTTATTATTTTGGCTCATTGTTTTGGAGATTTCAATGCAGGATCGATTGACCTGTTTGCTTTGGGCCTAAGAAGAGGCTGCAAGTCATGGTGGGGGACTGCGACACTTCACGTTTTCACTGTCCACTTCGTGAAGCAAGCAGCAAAGAGAAAGAGGAAGAGACCAGATTTCCACATTCTCCTTTGGGGGCACATTCCCAGTGACCTAAGACTCTCTCACAAGGTTCCAGCTGTCAAAAGTTCCACCAACTCTAATGTTAACTTGGGAACCAAACCTTCAACATATGGGCACCGAGAGGACATTCAAGACCAAAACGACAGCAGTAATCAATCTTTTCCTACATTTCTAGCTCATGTAAAAATTGATTTGCTGTTGATACAGTTTTGCCTTTACAAGTTTAAATAAACAGAATCATATAGTCTGTCTTTAGAGTTTCTATTTGAAAATCATCACTAATTCTTTACTTAATAATTGACTATCAATCCAAACATACTACACAAAGCTACACAAAAGAGTGATCCTAATGTATAACTGTCCTAGTAAAATGTCTATTCAACATCATAGAAAATATGAACAGTTTACAGGAGATTGGTGCAATTTATGTAGAACAGTAAATATTTGACACACCTTATATACCTCATTTCTGTTTCCTTTAACATCTATTTCATGCTGGGAAACTGATTCACTTGAATTCCCTTGGCTTTTTAGCTATTAAATTTCACTTCCTCCACATGAGTAATAGCTTTATTTATTTATTTACAATTTTTGATACAAAATCTTACTAACATGCTAAATTGCCCGGGCAGGACTCAAACTTGTGATCCTCCTGGCTCACCCTGACCTAATGCTAGATTACAAGCATGAGCCACCACAACTAAGAGAAACACTGTTCATAAGCTTGTCTTTGAAATTTTAAATATATATGTGTGTGCATGTGTATGTGTGTATCAATGCATATTATTTATATGAGCTAAAATATTAGGAATTAATTAAAAGATGCACTAAAATATATATTTGTAGAGAGTTTAGAGAGGGAGAGAAGAATAAAAATTGTAGATATGAAATAGTATCTCTAGTTCCATAGCGAAGAAGCATAAGGCAAAATAGGTAGAGTAAGAAGGCACTTCACCAAAACTGATAAATCAAGGCCGGGACCCTGGAAACAAATGCTCTTTGATGCCATGCATTATTTACCATGTGTTTAAAATGAACGATAATAATATAAAATTGCTTTGTCTCTGGGAGGTGG
Source organism: Heterocephalus glaber (assembly GCF_000247695.1). Next base: position 24,027,843 of record NW_004624746.1, on the reverse strand, counting down.
GGAAATTTTTGTGGGATAAACATCTTAATTTTAATATGTGAATTCTGTGTTTGTCCCCTCTAAGTAGTTTTGAGTTGAACTCTCTCAGCAGCTATTTCTTCTCCACTGAATTTGAAAATTTCTGAAGACATTAAACAGTCTTGTGTGTGTGTGTGTGTGTGTGTGTGTGTATCCCAGTGAAGGGGATTCACAACAAATGAAGACATGATATGGAGACCTCTTTATTCATTCAACAAAATTTATTGAGTGCTTCCTGTATGTCAGGAACTATTTTAGCTACTAGGTTGTTGAAATAAGTGATTCCACTAGATTAGTATGTTCTGCTCTTTGGATACTTGTGTTCTCCTAAATTCCTAATGTGATATTTTAAATATAACCAAGGACAGTTAATCTTTATCTAGAGCTTTCTTATAGACAAGAATAAAAGTGCTTTATATGTACATAATCATTATTAACTAAAATATTTATTTAAATGTAATTTAAATGAACACTTATGCAATATTATTACCTGTTATTAGATTTTGTCTCATTTCCTAAATTGATATGATGAAATTTTAATCCTGATATCTCAGAATATGGCCATATTTGGAGACAGGGCATTATAATATTATAGAGATAATTAAGATAACACAAGAACACTATGGTGGCCATTCGTCAAATATAAGTTGTGTCCTAATAAGAAGAGAAAATTTTGACACAGACACATACAGAAGGAAGACAATGTGAACTTGCAGGGAGAAGAAAGCCATCATAGCTAAAAAGAGGCATCTGAAATAAATCCTTCCCTCATAATGATATAGGAGAAATAAAACTCCTAACCTGTTAGATGTTAGAGTTTGTGTCCCCTGAAATCAAAGGACGAATTCCAACAAAGGAGGTTATGAGTAGAAAGCATTTACTAGGGAACTGGAATAGATAGGGAGAGACAGGAAAGGTCTCAAGTGGGTTGCCATGGAGGCCCTTCCTCAGGGATAATTATATAGCAAGTCACAAGGTGGGTACAACCTGGGTCAAACTACAATCAACCTATAGGATTAGAAGTATAGCCGGTTAGCCAATATTGATCCAACAGGGAAGTGGGGTCACATAGGAGGGTATAAGTCTGACATTATTAACCTTGGCTTATCTATGACTTCTAAAACAGGAACATTGTGAAAAGGGATTGGTCCAGGAGTTTTGTTCAGTCTGATGCATATCTGGACTTAATAGCCTGGGTGGTACTAACTACAGTATAGTTTCAAGTTCTGCTCATCCCTTAGTGAAGTATGTAAGTCTGGACACTATGACTTTATCTTGAGGCCTGGCCTTCTTCAAATGTGTCACCAGCCACATTCTGAGGTCTTTCTTTTCTGCCTTTTTGAGAGCCCAGTCCCTCTCTGACTATATATTAATTTCTGTCTAACTTAGCTGTCTATAATATTAAACTCAGAAGGAAACAACTTTCTTAAAGTCTTGATCACATACTTTTAGTCTATAAGTTTATTTAGAGAAAATAAATTTCTGTTGTGTAAACCACCCAATCTGTGTTACTTTGTCAAAACATTTCTAGCAAACTAATACACTACTCTAACTGCAAAATCATTTTGTGTTGCAAAATCAAATATAACAATAATTATTAAAATCAAATATGTGCCTCCTAAAATTTTAAACAGTACCTTGAATGACTTAAAAAATTATCTGCCCATCTCAGACATTTTTGTAATAAACAGCAAGCTTTGGAACCTCATCTAAAAAAGTAAGTGTTTATGTATAGTTGGAGTCAGGCATCAAGGCCACAATGCCTTTTCCCAAGGAGCTGCTTTCTCCTTTGACATTGCATCGATTCAATTCAGTATATTTGGAAGGGTATCATGGTCTGCAGTCATTGTGCGAGGGACTGAAACACCAGCGTATCCAGCGTTTATAACTGTAACCATGATACTCTCTCCAAGGACTCTTTCTACAGCCCCTAGGGTTGCTTGCATCCAAGAAGCATTGAGCTGAAGCAGGTATGGAGTCCTTGCCTGTGCCCCTCAGTGCTGGCTACTGCCAGCTTGGGTCCTTGCCTGGATACTCCCAAGTGAGGTGTTGAGAAACTAAGTCCCTGTATCCAATTTGGAAAATTGGCTTGAGGCAATCACAACAGAATAGAAAGAAGAGCCTGGATGGTAAAAAATGATACATAGGAAAACAAGGCTGCATGGGAGGCACTGTGAGGAGAGGAGACAATACTCAATAGGTAAAGGACAGGAGATGAATAGGAAGAAGCTTGAAAAAATGAGATTTGAATGAGAATAACCAGAGGAAAATAGAAAAATATTCTCTACCTTTTAAAAATTCTTTTTTCAAGGCTGGCCTCTCTTTCTCATGCTGATGTCTTGGCCTCTGCACCTTTCAAAGTCCTTTGATGTCCTTCCTTTGTCCTATCCTTGGCTAACTGCATATGCATGTTCTTAGTTCTTTGGCTCTGTCACCGCAGCCTTGCTTTTCTCTCCAACATTCTCTACTAAAAGAGTACAACTCTGATATCTCCTTTCCAAATGCCACAAAGAATAGCTACCATCTCTGATATGCTCAGATAATCTCCAAACATTTTTAAAGTATTGATTAACTAAAGCCCATTTAGGATTTCCACAACCATGCAAAAGAATTTATAATGAAGGTGTGTGATGTTGGATTAACTTCAAACAAATATGTGTCACCGCCATCTCCATGTCTTCAGGAACCATTATTAAATGTACTACCACCTAATGCTCATTATTGTTTGCTGTGTTTACAGTCAGTCTTATTTAACCATCAAGAAATATATCCCATCAGCACAGATAAAATAATCTTATTCATGAAAGAATCTCCATTGTTTTAGGAAAATGTAATGAAAACTGTATAAAAAAGACTGTCTGATTTTGCCACCTGACTACACAATGATATACCTCTTATTCAAGTGAACATGAGCCATAGCCACAGACACTGCTAGAAATGTATTCTCGGTACTAATTACCTAACATCTTCCCACCATCATACACAAAAAGTTATTTGCATGTAAATTCTATTGGCAGTGTATTTTTCTTACTGTAGAATTGTGCATGAGAAAGGATGAATCCATTACAAGTAGAAACATAGACAAGATTTTTAATGTACTTATTTAAATATCAGTAAGGAAAATATTTATGCAATATTATATAGTAAACTCATTTGCAAGCATGTAGGGCATATTGTTGAAATATAGTTTTTCTTTTCTATTTCTTTGCATAATATATTCCTTTTGAGAAAAAAGTTGCTTTTGTTATGTCTATTGTTACCAGTTAACAAACACCCACTCTGAGTCCACCTCTAAGGATGCTCTCATTTCCTTTAATCTACCCAATGAGCCTGTGAGTAAAAATTATGTTTACTACTCAGGAATATTTCATCATACAGATGAAGTAAGCTATGTTCTATACCCACCGGATAAATTCCTTAAGTAACAAAGGTCAAAGTCTCCAGAATCCACTGAAGGATAAACTGACACTGGCTTTAGAAAAATGTTCATGCACAGAAGAGACCAGCTCATCTAGTCAATGCCTTTTTGTCATCACATCTAAAAATTCCCAGTTCAGAACACAATAACTCCCCTGGAAAGAGACACGGGACCTTCAATGAGGGGTGATGTGCATCTAGGTCTGTGCAAAAGAACCCTAACACATCTCCTTATGCTAATTCCATCAGTGAACAACTTCTTCCTTCTCCTTTCCTATAAATGCCTCGCTGGAAATTGATACAAGAGGCAGATCTGAGTTTATAGCTCCTAGTTTCCTTGTCAATTGGCACAATAATGTTTTGTTTTGTTTTGTTTTTTTTAACTCAGTACCACATAAATGATTTCTTTGCTCACTGAGCAACAAACATTTGCTCCTATCAGAGAGCTGAGGTAGTTGGAGCTAAATGTAAAAGACAGAACTGAGGTTTAAATCCATGTTTGCTGGCCCGAAATCAATGATTTTCAGCAACATTAAAATGTTTCTATTCCTCTTCCCCTGCCCTGCCCATCTATTTCCTTCATGTAACCCAGACATAGTTTATATTACACAAAATCCACCATTTTAAAGGGCACAATTCAGAGAGGTTTCTTGTATATTCATTGTGTCTAACAAATGGCAACCATATTTTATTCCAGGACATGTCCATCAAATAAAAAAGAAACCTAGTGTCTATTAGCACTCAGGACCAACATTCTGACAACCAGTAATCTACTTCTAGTCTCTATGGATTTGCATATTCATGACATTTCATACAAATAGAATTGACATAGGACATTAGGTTGTGGCAGACCTGGCTTGAGAGTCCTCATGACCTGTTAATCATAAAATTCCAGACACATGTGCAGAACAGCTCCCAAAGCCCTGCACATGGACTTCTCAGGAGAACTCCTGCAGCTTTTCAGCAGGATGCCTAGACCTGACATCAGACCGAGGCATAGGATCTGCACCACCTCTCAGGACACATATGTAGTCCTTTTGGGTTTCCCCAAGATTTGGATAGCATAAAAGGACACAGACAGCAAGAAGAGCTTATTAGCTATCCTGCCTTTCCTCATGACAGCCCGCCCTGCTTTCTGCAGGGTACTCTTTTATCTTGCTTCTTCCTCTTTTACTCGCCCCAAGCTTGCTCTGCACAGCCAGTTTCTCTTTCATTCTTCACTTTTATTTTTCAAATAAACTGTGCACTGCTTTTTGCTCCTGTCATTCAATTCTTTATTTAAGGTGAGAAGAACCTGGAATCTAACTCCAGAAGGAGAAGCAAGCAATCCAGAATCCTGTAATATTTAATTGGCAAGCCATTTTTAGGAGCCACCCTATAACTTTTTGGGTAGCCAGGAGATTTTGATAACAGAATCACACAATACGTTTCTTCTGATTTATTTCATTAGCATAATGTTTTCAAGGATCACTCATATTGTAGCATAGAACAGTACTTAATTTCTTTTCATGATTGAATAACACTCAATTGTATGGACATTGTTTGTATTCCAATACACTGACACTTAGATTGTTTTCTCTAACTCATTTTTACTAAAATAGTAGATAAGAATTGTTATAAGAATGTCTGAGATTTGATCTTTCTAACCCTCCAATGAGACAGCCTTCCATAGTTTCATGGATGCTGATAGAAGACATGAAACTCATGGATCAGAGACCCAGGAATTTATTACACATAGCAGAGTAGTCAGCACAGTTGTCATGTTTCTATCAGTTCTCTGTGTTCCCGGTCCCACAAAGCCCCTAAGAGAGGCTCAGAGATAGCTGTACAAGGAAAGTAATTCATTGCAGCTGAGAAGCTTAAGCTAAGGGAGAGAAAATCTTTTACAATGACCAATAGGGAAGACGTCCCAAACATTTTTCTGGAAGCAGACATTATCTTTGTTATAATAGATAGTTAAAAAAAAAAAATCTTGCACTTGGGTCTGGAGACATTATCTATATCTTCTCTAGTATGCAACATTCTTTTTTGAAAACATCATTTTGTATAGTTTCCATAGTAAAATATGCAACAATTTGTAATATTTTCATCTTACAAGTGTGAAAACTGCTCCTCTATATCCTTAGATGATTAACTGAGATACAGGTAATAAAAAGTGGAATCACAATTAAATTCTAAGTCTAAGGTAATACCAAAGAAGTTCTTTCCTGATATAATCCAAGGCACATTATGGCTAACCAAAACAGATATATGAAGGATAATATTGTCCTAACCAAAGAAGTACTTCCTTTAAAAAATACTTTACAAACTGTATATCTGTAAGAGGATAGGAACCACTTAAAGAAATGTGACTTATTCAAAGACTATAAATACTCAGTATTGCAGATATGGAGCACAACTTCAAACATACAGAAAATCCACATAAAACCAATATAATGAAGAATGAATACCATGGAGAAAAAATAACATGAGGATGCGTCTATTTATAAATATTTGGAGGAAGTGTTCATGTTCCAAAGAAATTGAAGATCCCCATCAATTCTTAGGAAGCTGAAACCAGCAACAAGTATTGACATTATGGCTCTTTCTCCTGCTCAAACATAGGAAAACAGATATGAAGAGTACCCAAGAATGGGAAAATAGCATTCAGGGTTATTTATGCCAGGGAAATAGAATTTCAGGTTTTATTTTTCAATTTATTTTATTAGTACATGTTTGCAGCATATAATGTTTACATTCCTTGTGGGGAATTGATACATGTACATAACACATGTTAATTCCTTTTTCTCCATCCTCTTTCTCTTCTCTCTCTCTGCCCTTTCCATCTCTTGATTCTTTTCTCTTTGCACATTTGCAATACAAAAATGTTTACTTCTTCACGTGGAATTGGTACATGTACAAAATGCATCTTGTTTTTCATTTGCTTTCCCTCACCTTCCTTCCCTTCTCCTTCTTTTGATACTTTTCCCCTTTTAGAAAGATCTATTTTCCTACTTCCTATCATCTATCTTTTTTTTTTTTTTCTCTTTACTTATACTTTGGGTTTCTCATATAAGAGAAACTATGTGACACTTAAGCTTGTGTGTCTGATTTACTTCACTTAACATTATGGAATCCAGGTGCATCCATTTTCCTACAAATAACAAATTTGTCTTAAACTTTGTGGCACAGTACTAATCCACTGTGCATACAACCACATTTCCTTTGTCACTTATTGATGGACATACATACTGCTTCGAAGATTTAGCTACAATGAATTGTGCTGCTATAAACATTGATATGAATGTTTCACTGTAAGATGATGTCTTTAAAACTATGGAGAAGATATCTAGAAAGGAAATAGGTGGGCCAAATGGAATTTCTAGTTTCAATTTTTTGAGAAATTTCCATACTGATTTCCAAAGTGATTGTCCTACTTTACATTCCCACCTTGGATAAGGTTGAATCTCAGTGTTCTTTTAATTTGCATTTCTCTTGGCCAGTGACGTTGAACATTTCCTCATACTATATATTCATTGGTCATTTCTACTTCTTCTTGTTAAATATCTATTCATTTCAGTTATCTACTTTTTTATTGGCTCTTTTATCTGAGGTAGTCTAATATTTTGAGTTCTTTATATATTCTAAATACAAGAGTCCGCTCTCTGAGGAATCACTGGAACATTTTTCCCATACTGTTGGTTGCCGTTTCATTCTGTTGTTGTTTCTTTTGCTGTATAGCTTTTAAATTTAATGATTCCACTTTTTGATCCCAGTACTATTTCCTGTGCAAACAGGGTTCTGTTTAGAAAATTCTTGCTATGACTTCAAGAGTTTTACCTATGTTGTTGTCCAGTCAGTTAACTGTATCTGTTTTAACATTTTGTTCTTTGATGCGTTTTGTTTTTAGTTTACTACATGGTGAATGATATAGGTCTCTATTCAATATTCTGCATGTGGTTAGCCAGTTTTCCCAGCACCATTTATAAAAGAAGTTATCTTATTCACAGAATGTTTCTGGCACCTTTGTATTATGCTTGGAGTTCTTTTCCTGTATCCCCTTCCATTGATCCCCTTCTTTTCCATTGATCTTCATGTCTGTTTTTGTGCCAGTTCCATGCTGTTTTCATCACTGTATCTTTACAACATAACTTGAAATCTGGGATGCTTCCTGGTTTTCTCTTTTAACCCAGGATGACTTGCTCTTCTAGGTCTCTTCTTGCTTCATACGAACTTTAGGAATTTTTTATCCAGGTCTGTGAAGAATGCTGTTGGCCTTTTGACTCAAGGTGCATAAAATTGATATATGAATTTTGGAAGCAAAAAACTGACTCCAAACCCACTTATTTATCACAAAGTGCCAACATTGCAATTAAACCTGAATACTAAGGTTTTAGTCTAAAAAAAAACCAACTCATACAATAACATTTTTTGTCTTAAAAAAACAACATGCATGCCATAGGTTTGCTACTACTGTATTAGACATTTTGTCATTGCTAGCTTCACTGTTTCTTTCCAAGGTATCCTTGAGAATTTTTTGGAGTGCTGGTTTGGTGGTCATAAATTTCTTTAGGTGATCTTTATCAAGACAGCATCTTATTTCTCCATCGATTTTGAAAAATGGTTTTGTAGGATATGTCAGCCTGGGTTAGAACTTGTTTTCTTTTAGGGCTTGAAAATTTTCATTCAAAATTGTCCTGACTGTTATGGTTTGTGTTGAGAAGTCTGCTTTAATTCTTATTGCATTTTCTTAATAAGTGGTATGTTACTTTTCTTTAATTATTTATAAGATTATGTTCTTGTGCTGGACTTCCAGGATTTTGACTATGATATGTTGTCCAGAGATACTTTTTCTGATCATGGGTATTTGGGTTTCAATATGTCTCAGTTATATGTATGTTAAATTCTTTTACCTTATTTGTAAGTTGTTGGCTATTATTTCAATAAACAGGTTTTTTAATGCCATTTGTTCTTTCGTCTGATTTTTCACTAACTCCAATTAGTCTTTGATTAGTTTTCTTCACATCATCGATTAGCTGTTGGATCCACTCTTCATGCCATTTTTAAGAGACACTGATACTTCAGTTGTTGAATTCAATTCATTCCAAATTCTAAAGTTCAAGATCTGAACATATTTTTCCATAAGAAATGATGGAAAACCAAATGATTGATTCTGAGGCCCCAAACAACACTTATAAATTCATTTTTCCAGGACTTTAACAAATTTCACAATGATTCTTTCTTTAATTCTATTACGATTCTTTCAGTCTTCCTGTTAGCTTTACTGCTGGTTATCAGTTTCTTTGGAGCCATGGTTAAGATAGTTTATGCAAATAAAGAATACACACACAAAAAAGAAAAGCACGTTGACAAATGTTTTAATGCATTTTATGTTGTCTGGATGAGAGGGGCACATAGATTGAAGGGTCACCTCTTTATGGCAAGGGTAAGACAAGGATGAATCACTCACAGCCAGTCCAGGTTTTTTCAAGTCAGATTTTCAGTTCAACTACTGGAGCAAAGTTTCGAACACTAAACAGATTTTTTTTGAAATGTGATGTTCAAGTAGTAGAAAGTTCAAGCTTGGAATCATTCAACAACCAAGGTAACACTGTATCTTTACTGTCACTGACAACTTTGTCTTTGGGTTCTGAGACTGTCTTCACATTGTTTGATTTCCCTGTTCATACTTTCAACAGAATTTTTGACCCCTGAATTTCTTTTTGAAGTCCATGTAGGCACTCTTAATTCTTTTCTCTGCTGATCAAGGATCATTTTATTTAGCTCTTCTTTCTGTTAGTGTCTTCTTTGACTTCCTGTGATTTTATTTAATTGGCCCAATGTCTTATTACATATATCATCTGTGAGCTTGCTAATTGCCTTTTGAACTGTTTTATTATCCTTCCTGATACCATTTCAAGTAACTCAGGTGTGATCCTATTGGTTTCTTCCCATTCATATCCCTATGGATCAGGTTTGGAGAAGTTGAAATTTTTGGGGAGGCATTTTGTTGACTCATCTTCTCATGTTTCTATTTTTTATTTGTTTATTTGTTTATGTTGAGGCTTGTGGTTTTCTTGCAGTACAAAGTTTTATTTCTAGTACGAGGACCTATGTAATGTCTACTTTTCAGTGGTGTCCTCGGGACATAGCTAACTATTGGCTTTTGCCTCTATCCCAGGATCCAACCACCTCTGTTTACTTGGGATGGGTGCAGCATATTTGGCCCAGTACCCAGTTCTCCCAAAAGAGTCCTGAGTATTGGTAATTATCTCAAAACAATCTAGGTATTGGCCCGTCAAGAAAACCAATTAATAGAACCACCAATGTCACCTTGGCCATAGTAATAAAATCCGCATCAATTATAACACTAAATACAAACTGAATATTTGCAAACCCCAAGGACCAATAAAATATCACATTTGTCCATAGAAAAGAGATCTATAATTATAGTACGAACACTAAGACAAACCAAATATTGATCTCTTATTGACCTACAGTAAATATCTACTAAATGTAACAACCTCACCTCCACTGACACTAGCACAGTATGCAACAGCAATAGCATAATGCCAACTATTTATCTAGAGAGTCATAAAGCTTAGTGGTTACTAGGAATGGTGGAGAGGGGAAGGAACCAGAGAATGAAAGAAACTCCTCTGGAGTGGGTACAGCTTCTCACATGGGTACAGGATGCCACTCCTTTGGTGATGGTGGATCTTTCATATAGGTTCAAGTAGACTCTCATGCGGATGTAAGGCACTGCTCCTCTGGCTCTGGTGGGGTCTTTCATGTGAGTAGAGGACATTATACCTCCAGTCGGTGGGTGCAGGCTGACTCTCTCCAGCACGGGGACGTTCTGTCGTGCTCAGACTACGGGCTTCTGAGATGCTCTCCTTGCACGAAAGGCCCCTCTGTCTGTATCCCCCAGATTGTTATCATACAAGTCAAGGCATGTCCTTGCTCCTCTGCTGGACTATATAACATGGGGAAGCAAAATGTGGAGCAGGCTTCGAGTTGCTTTATGGTTGTACCCTTGCTTCAGGGGGTGCTGGGCACAGGGTGGATCTGCTTGCTTGTTCAGGGGAAGAGCACCATTCCTCCTGCACAATTCTCTTGTTTTTGTGACTTTCTGAGATAAACAGTAGAAGACTTCAGAATTTTCACCTCTCTCTAAGGCATTGGCCTCATCCACAATCAGGTCAGGAAGTTGGTAGGCTCCTCTGTGGCCCTGTGGAATGGAGCAGCAGGGACACCAGACTCTCCATGGTCTTTCTAGCCTGCTGGGGTGGCAGTTTGAGGCACATCCTGTTTTATATTTTCATCTCCAGAATTGGGATGGTTGGAATAGGCCATCAAACTAGGAGATGGCTGGCCTCTGTTTTTGTTCTACACAAATTCAGATTCTAAGGAAAGTGTGTATATGTCTAATACACCTGGAAATAAAATTTGTTCAAGCCGAGTATGGTGGCACACACCTGTGACCCCAGCACTCGGGAGACTGAGGCAGGAGGACTGCCGTGAGTTTAAGGCCAACCTGGGCTTCATAGTGAGACCCTGTCTCAAAAAACCAAACCAAAACAAAAAAAGTTCAAGCTAAATTTTCTATTATGAATATCTATTTGTGTGACTTTTAAACTATTTTTGTAACAACAAACACACACAGTGCATTGAACTTCACTATATTAAACAGATAATATGCTCAAAACTACAGAGGTGGATCAAGAACCCAAGTTCCTGGGCTCCTGGTTTTGCTTACATTGGCACAGTCAGAAAGCTAATTGCCAAACTCCAGAGCCTATTTTACTGTAGGAAAGAAGCGTATAGAACCAAATCAGCTTGCTAGCATATGAATGACAGAAATGCAGGATTGTCCAGTTCACCAGACTTAAATTGATGTCTATTTAAGGAATGAATTAGTCAAGAATGAAAAGTTTTTAAAATCTATATTTATAAATGCCTATTTACATGTTTTTAAATTATATCCTGTTTGCATATTATTGAACATTTTGAGAGAACCACTTTATGTTCATTTCCTATTTTTTCAGAGATTATATGAAACATTTGATAAATGAGTTTCTCAAGAGAAAAAAAACCTGTTTCCCTCCTAATTGAGCATTTTGCTTAATGCTCATCTTCCTTGGCCTTAGATTTCTATCCCTAAAATGGAGACAATAGTAACACTCGGATATATGAGTTACAGTAATTATCCATGACATGTGGAGTGCCTAGTACACAGCCTAGAATGTAGAAAGTGTTCAGGAATCAAATGCTATTTTCCTGATGGTAACTTTTTATTTTGCTCATTTTGCCCATCCACTGGACTCTGAATTAGGAGACATGGATTTTAGGCATGAATTTATCACTTACCAGCTATAGACAGGTCATTAACCCTCTCTGGTCCTAGTTTGTTTCCAGGAGAACACTATCAACACGTGCAATTCTATTAATTTTATGACCTCATAACAGTTATAAAATAGCATCTGTTTTACTTTTAGTGGTGTCCTTGGCTCAGGTACTTCACTGGAAAGTCTTATGTGATTGTTAAAAAACTACTCTGAATGTATTACAAATTTTAAAAAAGCAAAATCTTCACTAATAAAATTTGAAAGGTGTAAATGTAAAAATCATTAGTGTGCATTTTACATCTACTCACTGTGCACTATGTAGAAATATAAAAAAAATTTAATTCAGTTATCTAGTTTAAAAAAGCAGGCAATCCAGAAACCCAAAAAAAGACTTTTAATGACATAGCCCCACTTCCTGATAGCAAAGATCAACAATTTAATGAAGACCATTGGGGAAATCTGAATAGAATACAAATGCTGTTGGACTGAACTCATTCAGAATGTGAGTCTGCTCCCTTCTGCTGAGTCCAGAGAAGGGAGTGGAGAGAGAGCAAAGAGGGAAGATAGTCTAGTTATGCTTCACAGTTGACCACACTTGACTCAGTGTCAGATTGTTCTTCACTGACAGCAGCAGTATTTGTGGATGCACAATTGGCACTCTGTCACATGTGCAGCCTAACACTATAAGCTGAAGCCAGGGTTTCTTGCCAGAAGCAAAAATCTCAAAAAGATAATTGAAGTCACAGGGATTGAACGAAGGTCAATTTATCAGTTCTAATATTGTGACTTGCATTTGCCTCAAATCACGTATTTTTTAGCTCACCTTATTTCTTTTTTCTCTAACATGTTTTTTGCTACAGGATTTGCTTATATGCATGCGGCCTTAAAAATTCTAAACTGTAAGCATTATATACTGATTCTTATCTGTCCTATAAATCAAGTCCAATTTTCAACTTGTTGGTTCATAGCTTGCATTTTGACCATGAAACTCATTGTGCTAAAGTCATATTGGATTGAGAAAGGTGCCGAGACCTGGAACATTGCTTGCAATAAGCACCAGCAGCACCCAGGCCCACAATGGATGCATCTGCTGTGCATGTCTTTACACATGGATCATTTTAAGTCAGGTCTTTACAAAAAAGGTGAAACACTGCCGAAGACAACCCTTCAAAATGCCAGTAGTGCTACTTTAAGTTTCTAGGTATACTAGTACATGTCTTTAACACTTGAATTGCTTTTGTATCTATTAATTTTATCTAAAATCTATCCAATTTCCCTCACACTATTTTGAAACTTTATAATGAAATAATATATATATATATGAAAATAATGTACAAAGGGAAATATTTAGATTTACAAAATACAACTAACTATTCTGTTTTCAAATTTCCTATCATTGGTATCAATCTTTGAAAAAGATCTAGAGATGAACCTTTGGGGTATGATACTGAAATAGGCATCCTTGAATGCTTACTAATGCACTGTTTCTTTCTCCAATACCACTGTGAATTTTCTAGGAGTGACTTGTTTTACTGTTCTGGTCAAAGACTTGGCTCTTCGTTTGTTTTTTTTCCCTCTGATGATGTTGTTTAGTAAGTGTTCTATCAAGCCAGGAATGGTGGCGCACACCTGTGATCCTAGCACTAGGGAGGCTGAGGCAGGAGGATTACTGCAAGTTTGAGGCCAGCCTGGGATACATATTGAGTTCAGGGCCAGGCTAAACTATAAAGTGAGACCCTGTTTCAAAAAAACCAAGAAAAAAAAAGTGTTCTGTCACTATAAGATATGTGCATGTCTGAGATAATCAACTTATAATGAGAAATGTTTTTATGGATTACCATTTCAGAAGTGTTAGTCTATGATTGGCTGGTCCACTGTTTTAGGTATGTGGCAGCTATCCATGTGAGTCCACTGAACCCCAATATGAGAGTCACTGTCTTTCAGTCAGTGACTTAGAGCCTTAGGTTTTCTGAACCCAAGTTATGATATCTCTTGTTGCCTTCAGAACACAGTAATTTTTTTCATGGCAGCAAATTTGTTCACTGGAACAATGAGTAAGATCCAACTGAGCTGCCCCTTTGAGAAAAGGAAACAACTGTTAAGAGTAACTGGGATAAAAGGTTGATTAAGATAGTTTTAGAAAGCTTGTTATTTAGTAACAATGTAACTTGGCCAAGTTAATTAATGTCTATAAGCTTTAATCTCTGTGTTGTAAAATGAGGATAAAATAGCAATGAAGTCCGGGAGGAAATAAAGTACAATATACATCAGATAATTTAGGCTATACAGTATCCACCATTAAAATGTATAATTATCATTCTTCTTGTTATTGAGAAAGTGGAGAGGTATATCACATGGTCCTCTAGTTTTATCTCTGAATAAAAAATGTGTAGTAGCAATTTCTAATTAATGTTAAAACCTGTAAGCTGCCTTACATCACATCCTCACAAATCAGGAAAAGTCAATTTAGAATCATGACTTGGCATAAAAGCGATATGCTTTTCCAGTAGGATATTATCTCAGGCTCCACATAACTAGTCAAATTTGCATCAAATCTTATCATTGTTTTCAAGTTGTATTCCATTACAAACTGAATGTATTCAAAACTATTCAGTGCATTTCAGTGAAAGTCTACTCTTCGTCATATTATTTGGTATTTATCCCCACACTTACATGCCTGGTATTGCATTAGTTTTCCCAAACTTCAAGGACAGCAATCCTCATTGTTTGTAGGCTGAGAAGTACCAAATAAAATGGGCAACATTTTACTTCTGGTCAACGTCAGATATGGCTTCTGAGCCCAGGTGGGAATAACTCAAAATTTTACTCAATGAAATACAAAGACGATCAAGTGAAGGACAGCTGGGGTTTAAGAACAGAGAGGAGGAGAGAGCTGGAGGTAACATCCTTTCTGACAGCTTTGTACTTTTCTTTTCACCTCCTTTGCACCCAAGTGCCCTCCTGCTTTTTTTTTTCCCTTATTCCTCTGGTACTGGCAGTGCCATTCAACCTCTCTGTGTGTCTCTCTTTTCTGTAAGAAAGAAAGATAAGCACATTTTCAAAAAGAAGCACAAAAGGAGATTATATATGTTAGTTGAATAATTATTAGAACTCATAGGCTCTTTTGAAAGATTTGGATGTGAGCCCCACACAGGGGACTGGAGATAAAAAAGTGGCCTGTATTGCCATTATTTGCATAAGCAACAGGACACTGTATCAATTTAGGATGAATTAGATTTTTCATAGAGAAGGTTAAGAGAAGAACAAGGATTATGGTATATTCTAATAAAGTGTTAGACCTAGTGATTCTCCATCAACGTAGTTGAATAATTGGCTGCTTGTGGGGGTTTAGATGATTTGCTCAATTATATACGCTTTGGAAAAAACTAGAGTGTTATCAATTGTGATTGCTGTACAGCAATGGGTGAAAAATTGTTCATTAAGCTTTACATTTTGATGGCTTATGGTTCTCTGAAGTTTTCTGATTTGAAACTAATCACTTCTGCTTATTCTCAACCATGAATAAATGACTTTAGAACCTTCAGACACATTTTATTCATCAGGAAAATGTAAATTTTCCTCTCAAATAAAAGGAAAATAAAATATTGCTTTCAAGTAAAAAAACTGAAAACTTCAAAATAAAACAACTTGTGTTTGAAACTATTTCTGAGCTTCCTGTAGTTAGGAGACACATGATAAAAATAAAGCAAAACATGGGCTGGGGATGTAGCTCAGCAGTGCAGTATCTGTCTGGCAAGTGTGAGGCCCTGAGTTCGATTCCCAGTACCAAAAAAAAAAAAAGGAAAAATAAAGCAAAACAAAAGCTGCTCATGTTTGTATTAGGTTGGTAATAATTCAAATTTACCAACCACATAAATTTCATATTCAGGACATTCATGTTAATATTTTGTTTCTGTTGTATTATTAGAATCTAAAGTATCTGAATGAGACTATATACTATAGTAACTTATTTGAAAGTATGGGGTCTTCTGCATGCATATAGATAATATATTATCACCACCACCACAATTACCTATGTAGTTCAGTGAGAATAATCTAAGACTTTCCTCCTCTGGTGATGTAACGATGGATAAGACACAATGACAACAAAAAACTCACTGCCTGGTCTATTTGAGAATGCTTTTTAAATTTTATAGAAACTTTGAGAACAGATGTTACAATATCATTCAAAGGTTGAAGTTTAAATAGTTTTAATCAAATATCAGAACACATCATCACTCAAGACTGCAAAATGAAATGGTAATAATTCTTTATACAAATAAGATACTGTAGCCTTATTGAAAGGGCTTTAAAATAATTATACAAATAAAATTTCATTTGATTTTAAAACACTTTAGATATCAAAGCAAGCATTTCATTATTATAATTCTCAGGTTTCACAGTAAAATTTGTAAGAGATATTTGTCCAAAGTCAAACTGAATTAGGAGTACCATCTGGTTATCAAAAACTGCCTATTTCTTGTTCTTAACCATTAGCATCATACCACTGCTGATGAACAGAAAGCATTAATGTTTCTCTGTTGTTCATTTAAGGAATATCTACTGTGAGACATCTAGTTGCTAGCCTTCACCTATGTTAAGAAAAACGGACAAAATTCCTTGCTACTCTGGGGTATGTATTCCAATTATAAGGGACAAAGTGATCTCACTAAACTGTTCTAATAATCCAATACTGTTGCATTTTTTTCCTAAAATTATTAAGTAAATTTTATCTTCACATACTACATGTTTTATGAGGATCATATGGCTCTTCTTGGACTAGGATTCTAGAGTTCCAGTGCCCTAGGTTCTCATTCTGGAATTATCCTTTACTGTGTAGCTTGAGACACATTACTCTTGCTAAGAATATCAGTAACTTTATTGCATGTAAGCAAGGCCACCTTTCAGGGGTCATCTCACACTGCTGCAATTTCATGAAGCTCTCTAATTAGTAAAAATTACATTTTATTCTCTACCTCCTTCCAATTTTTCCTAAGTTCTTAGTTCTTCATTTATACTACATATTTTTGACCCTTATATTTTTCTCTTCTTTTTACCCATGTAATAAAGTGCCAGCCAAAAGCAGAGATGTAGAACTTTATTAAATCAATCCCGTGTTAGTTTTTATGGGCATATGTCAATATCTGAAGTGTTATGGCAACCATAACATTGGTCTCATGTCCTCCAGATTGCTAATTTTGCCATTTAAATTTTAACCATTACACATTCTGCATGAGAGCCCCCATTTCAATTTACAATCTGTTTTATAAAGAAAAATGAAGGAAGAAAGGCAGAAAATCATAGCAATAGAAGAATGGAAAGCTTGGTGGAATAGTCTCTGTGAATTCATATTTTATAAATCCATATTCCTTAGGTAATCCAAATTTTGTGGGTGAAAATTTTGTACTACCCTTTCTTTTGCTAGTATGTTTGCTTTTTAAGATTCGTAGGTAGTTCAATATATAAAATTTCTAAAAGTGCTCTAAGCCTTACTTATTAATCTAATGTGACTTCCCAGCATAGCTTCATAAGTTATGTCATTTTTATGTTTGATATCTAATCAGTTTTTATGAATTATGTCATTAAGTTATATTAGAAACCTCAAAATTACCATTTATTAAAAGATTTCAGTGAGAAACTCTTCATAGATTAAAACTTGATCTAATCAGGGACTAATTGATCAAGCCAAATGGAAGTTTTTCTTGTGATAGAGGAGGAAGTTTTCTCACTGTGTCCAGTTTTTCAAGATATGCATGTATATGCAGTGTGTGCCAGGAGTACAGGTCAGGGAAATGCATTTGATTTTCAATGACTCTTCTCGCCCACCCTTTTACTTACTTAGAGGGAGAGAGATAAATATCCAACTGATTTGAGCCTCCATGTTTTTCAAAACATAGTAGAGAGAATGGCACTATTCAATTCCCTGGACTGGGATAGAGCCAGTCACAATAGCAGGCATAATTTCATTTCAAATCCACAGCCTCTCTGACAGTATGCTGATCATCAGATCACCATCCAGTACTCAGCTCTTTTTATGAAGTTTTCCTCCCCCTTCCAGCTTTACCCACAGAGGAGGTAGATAGAATCCTCTCCAAGCCACTATTCTTCCATAGTCAGGTCCCATGCTGATAAGTGAGCTCCAAGAGTTCAGAACCCAAGGCTTTCTCAGGGCTCAATCATTTACAACAGAACAACATAGCAATTTGTAGACAAAAGCAACACAGGAGACAAGTGCTGAGCATCGAGACTGAGTATTTCTACAGTAATAAGGCAGCTGACAAGGCTGCCTTCTCAGCGGGGAAAACAGAAAAGTGGTCACTAATTGCTGTGGTCTAGTAAGCATCCTCTCCTGAAAAGCCTAATAGATGTTGACATAGCTTCGCATAGGTGTGCATCCTAAATCCCTTTGCCTCAAGATTTCCTCGCTTTCCCTCAGAAATCTCGTAAAGATTTTATTTCTAATTAAGGGGACTGCTTTTTTTGAATTTGCCATCATATTCCAGAAGACAGTAGAAAGAGTGAAATGTCTCTTTTTTAAAAGTTTTATGTAAACGAAGTAGTACTACATTCTAAAACAAAGATCTTATCAAATCTGTTCATACTGGGTGGTTATCTATTTGCTTTTATCTATCCACTGGCCATATGTATAAAATCGCATGGTGCTCGTGCAGGAAAACAGCCAAACTATCAGGGGCAAAAGAGTAACTTTTTTTTCTTGCACATCTGTTAAAAAAGAACTCAGGATATTAATGAACATTATTTTATCCTTTGTTCTCCTAAAGCTTCTTTTCCTAATATCTCATCAACTGCTGCTAGAAAACTACTATCTCAATGCAGTTTTCCCCAGGGACTAGTTTTTTAAAAATACATTTTAATAGAATGTTGTATAAATGAGAATAGTTCTTGTGAGATAATATTGTAGTATAAGGCACTGTCAGCACTTAACCAATATGTAAAGTGACTTCTCAATTTAGTCAATTTTTATGATAACAATTCTTCTAAAGTAGCCTACAAATTCAAAGTAATTAAAAATAACATCACATTTTAAATTTTAGTTTATTAGTACATGTGTGTAGTAAGTAATGCCTACATCCCTTGTGGAAAGTTGGTACATGTACATAACATATCTTAACTACTTTTTTCATCCCCTTTCCCTTCCCAGGCAAATGACCGAGTCTACTGCAAAATTTTAATGGAAGAAAACAGGGTCACAAATAGCAAGAAGAATACTGACAAAAAACAACGTGAAATTACCTGTTCTATAGATAACACATAACTTAAAGCTACAATGATTAAGAGAAATTAGTTAGGGTTGTAGAAAATAGGGATCAAAGCGTAGACTATAGGAACCAAATCAAGAACCCAAAACTACAGCAAAAATAAGTAAAAACTAGATTTGGGACCTAAATACTAAAGATCAATGATTAAAAGACAGACTCTTTAGTATATAGTACTGGAATAAATCATTAGTTACATGATGACAAGTAAAATTCACTATTTACCTTACTTATAATTCTAGCTATATCACATATATATGATGATCAACAAACACAACGAACATTTAAATTTAAAAAATCATTGTCACAAAAGACACCTTACCATTATCCCCTCTCAAAACACTCCCTCTTTCTTCAATTACAATTATTCCATTGTTCTTCCCACTTTCCGAAACAGTTCTGTGTCACAAGTGTCTTTAGTTGTGCGGATGCTTCCATCTTCTGAATCAATTCAAAATGTTTGCTTTTCGTGGTCATTTTGAATTTGGGGAAGAGGCCAGTTTCAGTGAATAAGGTGAACAAGAAAGATCATAAAAAAAATGTATTGAGGGAAATTGCCAAAAACCTTTTGAATCAATTCAGGACATCTAGGCAATCACAAAAATATACTCATGAAAGAGGACTTCCAAAGATTCTCAGAACTTGGAAAGAAAAATTGGATAAATGTGCTTGAAGTAAAACTGAGTATTTTGAGGGAGGTTAATTGCAATTTTAAATGCTTATTTAAGCAGTCACCATACTGAATGATCATACTTTGTACATGCATGTCAAAAGTAAAGTTTAAGCTTTTAGAAAAATAACTGTTAAAAATGTTATCACTTTAGTGCAGAGAATAGATTCTTAGATTAGCTAGGAAAAAATCATTAAAATTTTTCTGTCAAAAATAAATGTTGTCCTCGCAAGTGCAAGGTCCTGAGTTCGATCTCCGGTACCAAAAAGAAAAAAAAAATTTTGTACAAAACAAAAGACAGGTAAAAGCCAAGTCAGAGACTGCCAAAAGATCCTTATATGTAGGGATATGTATGCATGTATTAAATATTAAACATACAATAAAATGAAAAGCATGTAATTCGTATTTGAGATTATCTTGATGCAGGGTAATAGAATCAGAGGCTTTAAAAAAAGTGTATTGAAGTGTGTCTCAAGTATCTTTTTTTAAAATTGTTTTTAGCAACAGAACTGCAGTAAACAGTCAATGTTAAGTTTCACTGTAACTGGAAGTCAGTTATGCATTTGAAATATTTGACAAAATTTATTAATATAAAACATTAGCATATTATGAAACCAGTTTGGTAAAAAACAAATTTAATAATTTGTTTATAGGATGGGCATAGCTACAGATTATCACGATCTACCAGTTCCCTGTATCTATCAATTTCAAACATGTTTCTTTAGGCTACAACACAATTATGGGTGATTTTTACTACTTACTGTCTTATTCCTAGATTTTTATCTGAAATACAATTAACACAGGAAGTAGATGGCCTATCAATAGCTAGAGGTTGCAGGTAGAGTGTTCAGGTTTAGATGATTTACTAATTTCCTAGTTTATGGTAAATAGTGCAGTACCGGTTAAATTGTACTAGCAAACATTCACCTTTCATAATAAACTATTTTATCACTAAAAGATTATAAATGTATACTATCTTTAACTATGAGGAAATACAGAAATCTTGATCTTTAATCATTATTACTCAGTTAATAGTATTATTTCAACCTTATGGGGCAGAGGAGAATTGAATCCTGTATGTTGACTTTCATCCTTAGTTATAAAACACATTGAACATTATTTAGTCAATGAGCTTAATTTGAAAGTAAGTGCAACAGGTAGAATATATGCTAATTCTGCCTCATTTTTTCTCAGTCCACTGAAGTTTTCTAACAAACATCACTATTTATGAAAAGCTGACAGGACTAGTTGCAAATTAAGCTTTGCAGAGTCCAGTGGAGTACTGTGACTACAGTGTGGTGTGCACATTTAGAAAGTTGGAAAAAAAGACAAAAATTCTCCATCAATTACTCAGAAAGGTCATTTTAGACGAGTTTGTAATTTTTTTTCAGGCTGATGTGAAAGATTGCTTTCTTTCAACTGTCAGTTTGATGAGAAGTTTCCATAATAGGGAGCTATGTAATCTGTTGCAATTTGTGTTGTTTTTAAACCTTGAAAAGTAAGTGTTGAGAAGCACAAAAAACATAATACCTTCTGGCCAAAGCAAGAATGCTGATAGAACATGGGAGCGATAAAGGAAGTTTACATTTATTTGTTTGGTTGGGTTTTGGCTTTGGGTTTGACTCTGGCTTCAGTTTAGGTTTGGATTTGTTTTCTTGTTTGTTTTAATATATCAAGGATTTATAAATTAGTATTTCCAGATTTCTTAGCCAGCTTGGGTCCTGGGCTTTTGTGATAGGGAAACTATAACCTTGTCAGAAACAAGCAGAGATAAAAAGCCAAGAAAAAAATTTTGAGAAATAATGAGATAACAAATAAAACTAATTTTGTATCCAAAGTCTCTATCTCATCTTTCCTGTCTTTTATTGAAGGAGTCCCAGAAAGAGAAGGAAACAGTAACAATATCCACTCCATTCAAAGGACAATGTTTCCTGCCAAATATCCACAAGGAATTCTGGAAAAATTGCATAAGTATTTGTGTCACAAAATGTAGCAGCGAACAATAATAAGTCTTTTAAAATTTGACTAATGAATTGGTTAAGCCTCTTACAGAATCTTGGGTGAGTTACATGAAAAAAAATATTAAAGGAATAGAGGTGAATGCTTGAAAATTGTTTCGAATACATACACACACATATATAATATATAAATAATTATATTTTATATAATTATTTTTCCTTTAAAAAGTATGGCAATGGATCCTGGGACTCAGATCTGAAGTTCTGAAGTTTGACTGGGCTGAGGAAATGTATGTGAGAAGAGCTATAAGTTTAAAACCAGCGGGTTCTGTAATCCGGATTTGAATTAAGTGCAGTTTGGAGTTAAAGGAACTGTACTGGCTGACTTCGGAAAACATCATTAATGATATACTTACATGTAGATTTACATTTATATTTATATCTATATCAGTACCTATAGCCTCATGTATTGTTCAACTGGGCGGAGATAAATTCTGCTTTCCAGGAGATAGTAGTCACTGCTTGGAAACTTGATTTTCAGAGTGAGAGAGAAGATGTGTACACTTACAAAGCAGAGGACAAGGAGGCTGCTGGATATTTTAAAAAACTCAGGACTGCTTTCAACAATACAAAATTATCCAGACCATGAAGTCAGTAGTGAGGGGTATGAAAAAAACCAATATATGAAAAAATATGTAGCATAAGATTAAGTAAAGCTGGATTAAAACAACATGTAAATGCAAATTACATATGATATAATGTAAAAACTAATTTGCTGCCTTTTTATTGTTTTACCCCCCTCCACTGCCACGAAATAACTGGATACTTCAGTAGGAAGGTTTTGGTACTTCACTGTATCCAATGAGAAGTGAATGTGTAGTGATGATCAGATTTTAATAATCATCACATTTTGAAGAGTGCATCATTTAATTCTAATTTCACTATGCAAATAATTATAGAATTCTTTTTTAAAAGGTTATTTGAATATACTGAATACTAAGTCCTTTGCCTTCAGTAATATCACAACAGAGTTTGAAGATTTACTAAACAAGTATCTTTTACTTGCTTTGAGAAATGTTTATTCAATTTTCTCTACATCCTAGACTGTTCTAGATCTCTAGATACCTTTAGTAAAAAAAAATTCTTTAATTTTATACTCTAGAATGGAGAAATACATGGAACAAACTAAAATCAGTAACATAGCATCCAGCACCAGGAGCACCAACAGAAAGTTCATATGATATGAGAATTATTAAAATTGATTATAGTGTCTTTTTTTTGTTTTGTTTCCGGATATCGAACTCGGGTCCTTGTACTTGCACAGCAGGCGGAGAGACCACTGAGCTAAATTCTCGGCTAATTAGTGTCTTTTAAACTCATCAGTTCTGTTATTTTTCCCTAATTATTTAGGAAAGGCAGACTGAGGACTTGATCTAAAAATAAAAGTATTTTCCACTGAAAACTTGAGGTAAGAGGAGAATAAGGCAAAGTCTCATATAAGAAAATCTGTTGCAGTCAGGAATGGTTGCACATGCTTGTAATTCCAGCACTCTGGGAGGCTGGGGTAGGAAGAAGGCAAATTCAAGTCTAGCCTGGGCAACTTAATAAGACCCTGCCTAAAAATTAAAAAATGAGCTGAGGAC
Source organism: Heterocephalus glaber (assembly GCF_000247695.1). The sequence continues at coordinate 24,004,533 of NW_004624746.1, read as the reverse complement.
ATAGATCAGTACAAAGGCTCTGGATTCAATCGTTAATACCAAAAAGAGTGGGTACAAGGGGATTATGGGAAATGAGTAAATTCTTAAAATATATAATTATATTCTACATGACATGAGATATACATTATATATATATTCTTGTGGTATGTGTATATATTCTATATTCTATAGGTGATACAATTATATTCAATGTGATTGTACAGCTCTTAAAAACTAATATATTTCCTTGGTTTTGAAAGCTGTCTTTAACAAATATAAAGCCAATGAGCTCAGAAACAAAGTGAGTAATTTGGGGCATACATAAGCAGTAAATTTGTGTTTAGGGAACTAAACCTCATGAAGGAAGACAAAAATTATGGATCTAAGAATCTCTATGGATCTAAGACTCTCTTGTCAACATACAAGATAAATAATTTAGGATAATAAATTTTTCAGAAAGCTAGGAGATTAAAAAATGCAGAGTGTTCAAAGAAGGTAATAATGTGAATAATCTTCTATCTTCCCTTCATTATTAATACTTATTGTTAAAGTTTCCTAAGTTCAAAGATCATTCTAATTCTCCAAATTAATAACTGCAGTCTTCTTTATCAGTACAATTAAAAAATTAGGATTTCCATTTTTTTAATACTTTACCAAATCTTCAGATTGAACAAGCTTCAAACCCTCATGGGAACTCTGAATTAGGTAACAGTATGATTCCGGAGTAATATTTAAACACTACTCGAAACCATTTAAAAATACAAAAAGAAGGAATGCTTCTTACTACAGTCTTTCTCCTTAACTATATTAGTTAATAAACCTATTTGTGCTAGGATTTGAATTGTCATTTATCTTAATTCACGCAGAAAAAAAAATCAATTATTTCTACATAACAATGTAGTTTGAATTTCTCCTCATTTTTTAATAGGCTTAGGTAAAAAAAAATTTTGTTTTGGTTAGTAGAATTAGTTTTACAGTCCTTTCCATGTACATGTGTTATCTTTACATGTTTTGACCGTAGTTAATGACACATAGAGATCTAAGCTAAAGAAGAATCTGTCACTAAATGGGGATTTCTTTAATGTTTAAACTATGTCTAAATAGTTAACTGCTATAAAAGATGAGCTGTCCTAATGTATACTTGGAATTAAAAAATAAGTAGCATGATTACAGAGGTTACCAGCTATGGATACATATTATAGCCACTTGGTGGAACATTTTACAGTTCTGAAATTGAACACCATGCCAGACCATTTAAATCAGGATGATTGCAAGTGAAGCCATGCATTAGTGATTGTAATAAGCCATCCATTTTGAGACTCTCTGCTACAGAAAAATATGTTCAACTATGTGCCATATATACCTGCTGCATCAGCATTATCTAGGGTGTTGATTCCAACCCATATAAACTGAATCAAATTCTGGGCGTCTTACTGATATACACCAGTACCATGACCTCAACTACTGGAAAAGCTTGAGGAAGGAGCATTAGGAATTTGGGCCCAGCCTGGGCAGCATAGAAACACTATGGGGGTGGCGGGGTGGGGGTGGGGGCTCTTGTGCAGAGTGACATCACCAAGATAGTGGAATTGGAAGCCTCAGACCATCTTTCCGCCATGGAAACACTGACTTAACAGTGTTATACAGACCAAATTATATTTCTAATAACTCTAGACACCAATTAAGAGTTCTCAGCACCTAAGATTAAACAGTCAAGAAAAATGGAAATGGGAAAGTTTGTTATATATACTTGCCATAGCTCCTTCCCCTAACAAGCACAGCATATCAAAATTATTAAAAACAATTCCAACACATTACATCTCATTTCAGAGGAAAATGGAAGAGAAAACTGGGCATTTCAGCTCTGCATTTTTCAGAGGGCTGTCCAAGGGACCATTTTCCATACTCTCTGACTCAAAGTGTTGACAGGAACTGGCAGACTTTGGATATCGGTGTCTACTGAGAATAAAATAGACTGCAGTGGCTTGGTGCAGAAACCAAAAAACTAAATTACTACAGAAAGAGAACACAGGGTACAAAGGCTTATGTACTACCTAAGGAGAAATAAGAACACAACTCTTCTGCTGAGAAGAGATATGTACAATCCTAGGGAAAGCACATTCTTAAGTAAACTTAGACAGATCTCTCTCATCAATAGAAAGGCTGATTAGTGAAATTCTTCCTTTACACTGAGTTAATAAGTAATGATTGAGAGATGTGGCTATTTATTTAAATTTAAAAATGTAAAAAATAATAATCATATACACAAAGGAACAGGAAATCAGAGCACAATAATAAGACCAAACTAAATCTTCAGAAATGTACCATACAGAATCTGAGATCTAAGAATCACTCCACAAAAAAATAATACTGCTTGAAAGATGTACACAGAGCTAAAGGAGAACACTGACACCCCAAATCAACTGAACTACATGTAAAGAAAATAAGAATGCCAACAGAGACATACACTATAAAAAGAACCCAACAGAAACTCCTCAGTTGAAGTACTAAATTGAAAAACTCATTAGAATGATTTAATAATGATTTACTAAGTAGAAGAGAGAATTATCAAACTTAACAAGTCAGCTGAAATGATTGAGGCAAAGAAGAAATAATAGAGAATACAAAGAAGAAAAATAGACAGGACCTAATAGAATTATAGAATACCATCAAGTGTGACAATATATGCAATATATATAAAATATATATTAAACTTAAACTTATGTATGTAACACATATATATCCATATTTGTGTATAAATATCACAATAGAATAGTATCACATGTGACACAAGTATGTATAGTAACCCTAATATTATATAATAATGTAATGTTATTATATATAAATAGCATGTATTATATAGAGGTAGATAGTTTATACATGTAAGTTTAAGAAGGAGGAGAAGGAAAGGTACAGAAAGCTGATCTGAAGTAAGAATATCTCAAAATACCCAAATTTGAGGAGAGAAATGATATAAAAATTCAAAATTTCATTTAAAATTATGAAGGCAAAATAAAGATTTTCCTGGATTATATAAAATCTAGGAAGTTGCCTTATAAGAAATACTAAAAGGAGCCCTTCAAATTAGAATTAAAGTATGTGAGACAGCAACACAAAAAGACATGAAAATGAAAGAGTCTTAGGTAAAGTTAAATGTATAGAAAAATACAGAATTCTATATTATAATGGTGGTGCATAAGTCATTCATTTCTTGTATACAACTCAAAAGACAAAAGCACAAAAATGATAAATTTATGTTGATGAATATATAATATAGGGTATAATTTATGACACTTGTAAAAAGGGTCAGGAATGTAAAGGAATAGAGTTACTGAATAGGACGGAAGCTAAGTTGTGTGAATTTAAAATAGATTGTCATAGTTTTAAGATATGTATGCAATCTCTATGGTAACTACACATACACATAAAGACAAACTCTCTCACACACATACACACACAAAATACTTATGAAAGATATCTACCCTCCAAAAAATGAAAGGAATCAAATGATGCCATTACAAAAATTCTGCAAAACTCAAAATTAAATAACAAGACAGGATAAGTGGGACAAAATATCTACAAAATATATTGAAAATAAAATGGCAAGACATATCCCTTCCTATCTGTAATCATTTTAAATGAGAATGTATTACATGACCCAACAAAAGACAGATTGGAGGAATGGATTAAAGTAAAAAATAAAATCTAACTATATACCATCTATAAAAGATTACAGTTAGAGTGAGGGACATAGGTTAAAAATGAAAGTCAGAAAAGATACACTCTGCAAATAGGAACTTAACAGTGTAGGAGTGACCAAAATTATACCAGACAAAACAGACATTAACAAAAAATTATCACAAGAGACAATGAATGACCTTACAAAATTTATAGGTATATATATATATATATCTTTATGACACCCAAATATTTAAACAGATGTTGACAGAAGTGAAAAGAGTAAGAGACAGCAGCGCAGTCATAGTAAGAAATGTCAATATCCATTTTCAGTTATGGACAAAACAGTGAGACAGATGACCAATAAGAAAAAAGAGGGTTGCTGAAACAATTTTTTAAAAGACACAAATGCTGTGAGAGACAACCAGGTTTATGTATTTGAAGACTTAGTAGTGTCAAAAGTTCCTTACTTAACAAAAAAATGAAATCCTTATCAAAATTTCACTGATGAGTTTTTTTAAAGAAATGGGAAAATACTTCCTAAAAATTACGTGGAATCGTGGAATCGTAAGGGACCACAAATAGGCTGAGCAAGCTTGGAAAAAGAACAATAATTTTAGAGACCCCATACATATACTTTGAAAACCACATCACAAAGCTGTAAGTAATTAAAATAGGTTGGTGTTTGCATAAAAAAAAAGAAGTGGACAGATTAGAGAGTTCAGAACAAAAACAAAACTATTTTCAAGATACCACAGGAAAAGCACACAATGAGGAAAGGACAGCCTGTTCAAAAGGTGACAAATAATGAAGTTGGATACTTACCAATACCATATATACAAATTAATTTAAGATATATAAAAGACCCAACTGTCAAAATTAAAACTATAAAACTCTCAGAAGAAAACACAGAAGAAACTTAATCACTGAATTCGGTAATAATTTCTGTGCCATAATTACAAAAGCACAGGCAAAAAAAGTTAAAACCAACAAATGAGAGATCAAATGTAAAAATTTCTGCATATTAGAAGAAACAAAACAGTGAAAAATCAACATATAATAGCAGAAAATCTTCACAAATTTGTATCTGATAAGGGGTTAACATACAGAATATATAAATAACCCCTATAGCTCAGCAGTTATAAGAAAAAATAAACCAATTAAATGTAATAATACAATTTCAGTATACATTTCTCCAAAGAAGGTATGCAAACAATCAGCGAACACATGAAAAGATGCTCAGCATCACTAATTAGTCCAGCTACATAAAAGAAATAGAAGGAAATTTCTTTATAGTATATATGCTGCCCAAGTGAGCTCAGGAAATTTCTTTAAAAAGAAAAGAATTACTCTATGATCAAGGAATCCTGCTTGTTGGTATATATTTACAAATTTGAAAGCAGGGTCTCCAGATTTTTGCAAACTAGTTTTCTCTGTAATACTATTCACGGTAACCAAGAGATGAGGCAAGTCAAATGTCTGTTAATGGATGAATGGCTAGAGACTGATTGTTTATTATTTATTTATTTATATTTCAGCATCAAATGAAAGAAAGTCCAGTCACTTGTTATGATATGAACAAACTTCAAGTATTTTGTGCTAAGTGAAATACGCCAGTCACAAAAGTCTGTAAATACTGTATGGTTCTAATTTTATGATATATCTAAAGTAGTCAAACTCATGAAAACAATAACTAAAATTATGATTACCAGGAACAAATGGTACAGAAATGTCAGAATTTTTTTTTTTTAAATAGAGATAGTTTCAGTTTTAAAAGATTTAAAAATACTGGAGATTAGTCACAAAACAATGTGAGTATAATTAATACTACTGAATTGTACATCTAAAATGATTATACTAGTAAATTTTGTGATTTTTAAAAACACATTTAAAATAATAATATTTAAAAATCTGTTGCTCAGACTTAGGAAATAGCACTTTTAAGAAACGTCCCAGTTTATCATGCCAGCATCTTAGGTACAAAATAAATATAAGAAAATTTTCAATGTCCTCACAGATTAAAGACCATTTGCTAAAACATCATACAAAAATGGAATAATTTTCACAAATTTGGATGGTTTGGTTTTCTGAATTTAAATAGTGATATGTGTGATATGTTTGAATGAGGTCACAAGGAAAAGCGTGAGGATCTGAAGCACATGGAGAATCTTATATGATGTGGATTTTGGAGATATTTCACATATATAAAGATGACAGTAATAAGGAAGAGAGATTAATGGTTTCAAATACAAGCTCTAAATATTTAGTCAAACAGGAAAATCTGGATTTGCAATTAAGATTTTCTGAGATGGACTCTGAATAACAGTATATTCAGTAACATTTAGTTTATTTAATTAGGTTTAATGATTTTTCCAAGAAAATCTATTTAGTCCAGCTATTCGAACTAACTAAATTGTTTAGTATTAATTCCATGAAATTAAAAATGATTTCTCATCTTGCTAATAATAACTAACATTTGTCACAAGGATAATTTTTATGACCGAAGGGATGTTTCACATACTAATAAAATTAAACTAAAAGGTGAATGTAGGGTTGCACACAAGTGTTTTTCTAAGAACACTCAAATATTTTTCTAAAACCATCACCATCAAGAGTAACCTTCATTTCTATAGCAAAGGGCGTTTGAACACAGGAAATGTATTAAGAGCATATTCTCAGAAAAAAGAAAATATGTTTAAGTGATTCATTTTTAAAAACTTAATATCCTGTATTTAATACATCAAATTCTAAGACATGAAACATTACCTGTCTATTTTGGTATGCGTCCATTGAGCTAAAGGTTATTAGATAACAAGCCTGAAAGTTTTGTATCAAGTTCTGAAAGATTTGTATCAACTGAAATGATTTTGTGAAAGCTCAGATAGGAATATTTATATTCCACAGCTAGTTTTGTTCATCTAAATGGGAGTTACCTATAAACATTCACTAATAAATATCTAGAATAGGGGACATGGTGCTGAACTCCTATAATCCTGGCATTCTGGAAGGCTGGGATCCTAGCACTGTGGAAGGATCACTAGTTCAACATCAGTCTGGGCAACTTGATGAGGCCCTGCCTCAAAATAAAAAATACAGAGTATGAGGATATTGCTCAGTGCAAAGACCTTGGATTCACTCCCAAATACAAGAAAACAAAACAAAACAAAAATCATCTATTGTATACATTAACATGAAAATCTGTAAAAGATGAACTCATTTATTTTCTCCTACTTTCATCTATTTAAAACATACACTATGTACTTAATAAATCACAAAGATTCTATTGAGCATGTTAAGAAGCAGTGAAAGAGATTCCCATGGTCCATGCCTTCATGAAGCACAATCTTTTAGAGAAGACAGCCATTAAATAAGTAGTTTAAAATATATTGGAGAAAGGTTTAATCTATAGTAATGAATTCCCAATTTGCCAAGATGGTAATTTTATATTTATCTCAATCTTCCACCAAAATAATTACAGAAATGATCTTAAATTTTTTGTCTGTTTGGGTATTTGAGTGTTACCTATAATTTATTAAAGGCCATAAACATCTACATCAATTCAATGATCTCTTTACTCATAAACATTTACAGAATAATAACTGTGTGGAAGTATCCTGCTTAGACACAGTGAGGGAAAGGGACATTATTTCTCAGGACATCATCCTGTGGACAGTCCAGGAGAATGGGGAGATGCGCAGGGAGGAAGTATGAATGCCACTGAAAGGGTAAAAGTCTCAGGAGCCAAGTGTCAGTTAATGAAATGACAGAGCTATGGGATATCAGATGAAAAATAGCAAATGTTGACTGAACCAAACAAAAAAAGAGTTCTCCTCCTGAGAAATGAGGTAATTTTCCCTTCTTAGACATCTCTACTTGTTCCTCAAATTGTCACAAGTAAGAGTGAAACCATAAATTTCTATAAATAAAAGGAAAGTTGTTTTGCTTTTCTTGACCAGGAAATAAAAAGCATAGCATGAATAGAACTCATGTGGGAGCTTCACACAATCTTTCCTAACATCCGTTTTGTTGTCCTGACTTTCCTAGACAACATCTTCTCTGCTTCAGTTTTCATGTGCTCATTTATAACATATCTGTCTAAAAGAAAAGTCAACACAACTCACATACTTAATGAAGTCAACAACAGAGATCCTGTGTCAGTCACTCTCCAGTTCTTGCATGGCTTATTTTTAGTTCTTATGAGAATGAAGGGCCTTCCTGGCCAGAACTACTTTTGCTCATTTATTTGTTTCTAGACAGGGTCTCACTATACAGTACAGGCTAACCTCAAACTATTGATGGCTCTTGAGTGCTAGGGTAACAAATGAGTACCACCACACTTGGGTTGGTCAGGACTTTAACACTGTCCAATTCAAAGAGAAATATAGTACATTATTGGCTGGAGTTGGAACTCTGGACATTAGCATCTGGGAATGAGAAAGTTAGCAAGGTACAAAATCTGTTCTTGTTATATCTCATGCTTGAAGAAAAAGATCAGAGACTCGCCAGAATTAAAGATCAAATGCTAATGAATGAAAAACTTTCAGAATTAGGGTGGATGTGGACCTAAATTTAATGTAGTGGCCTACATTTACATGATTCAAAAACAGAAGGAAATGTCTAATTTAGGCACAAACAGTAATTTACCAGTTCATATAACTAAAGCATTCAAAGCCTGGTCTCCCTTCATGTATGGCTGAGTCCAGTGGTTCACAAAAACTTATCACATCTTTCTGCTTATTTTCTTCACTATTCTTCCTTTCCCTTCCTCGAATCCTGCTCAGAACTATATATCTATTGATCAATCTGCAGACCTATCATCTATCTTTCTCACCCAACACAGAACAATGGCAAAAAGAACATTCCCAATTAACCTGCTTAACACATAGAACAAAGGCCAAAACAATGGTCTCTGAAAGTCTGAAAACTATATGTGGTAACTTTTATTTCTGTGATGAAATATCTGACATAAATCAATTTACAGGAGGAAAGATTTATTTTCACTCATGATTTCAAGGTTTGATTCCATGGTTGATGGCATTCATTGTTTTTAGGCCTATGGCCAGGCAGAAACTTCATGGTAGAAGGATGTGGCAAAGGAAAACTGCCCACCTCATGGCATCTCGGAAATAGAGAATGACAGTCCCATGAGCTGGTCACTTTCCAAAATGCTCACTGGCTGGAAACCAAGCCAGTAGTACTTGAGTTTGGGGGTACATTTAAAATCTCAAGGATAACACTACATTTCACTGATTGTAATTCAAAAAAATAGACATTTTTTTTTTATTTCTTCAAATTCCCAGGTATTTAATTTCTCTTAATGGTATCTGTCCCATTTTGGATGACCTACACTGATCACTGTATAGCAGCAAACACTTACCTTTCTTAGCTCACAGAGCTTCATGGGTTGAATTCTACCATTAAAAGGTGAAATAGGACCATAACATCTCCCCCAGAACCATTTCTAATAGGGAAAGATGCTTCCTCCTGTGAAAATTTGCTGGACAATAAGACATTATAATCCTGATCTCTTCTGTCTTTGCTACTGGAAGCTGGACAGTTTCTCCTCATTACAGGGATCTATTTTCTTACTAATGTTATAAAATAATAGGTGCATTTGTATTGAAGTAGTAAAGAAGAACCAACACACACACACACACACACACACACACACACACACACACAGTCTTGGTCCACTATAAAGAGAGGAGGAGTGAAGCAGGAGATTAGTGTATGGAAAACTGACTGGGGAACAGGGCGTAACCTCTCAATTACAAAGCTCCATGACATATGCACAGAACAGTTCCCAAAGTCCTGCAGGTGGTACCAATCAGAAAATACTATTTTCAATTTTTCTCCAGAGAACCCAAGTAGGTTTTTGATAGGACAGACTAGATCTGGCATCAGCCCAAGGAGTGGGAGATACAAAAGATAGCTATAACTGGGTCCTTGGCCAGTGTGCATTCTCTTTCACAATGGGCAACTCTCAGCCTCTAGAGTATACTTCTTTTCTGACTTTTAGTTGGCCCAAACTCACTCTGCAGGGCACATTTCTTTTCTTTTCTTACCTTTAATGAATGTAAAACCTTCCTGCCTTTTGCGCTTGTCTTGACCAATTCTTTGTTTAGGACAGAAAGAACCTAGAACTCCAGCACTCCAAAACCTGGTAACACTAGGAGATAATTACCAAAACAAAAAAAATTTTTTAAAGAAACTTAGGCTGGAAGCAGTCTATTAATTTGTGATTTGGGAAGATTTGACAAAACTGGTCAAGCTACTATCCATTTAGCATGTGCAAAAATTACTCTCACTTAGGTAACTCAGTCATGTCTCTTCCTTTCTCCTGCCTCCACTGACATAGGCCTGAATATTTCTTTTTCACCTAATTGGTTGTCTTTACTATCTTTTTTGAAGACCCCCATGTCAACATTTAGGCAAGTGAAATGTGAATGCCTTTGCAAATAGGAGAATAAATGTGGATATTGGACATTTTTGTAATAATCACATTAGTCAAAAGATGCATTCCAGGGAGTTTTTAATGGGTCTAATAGAGGCCTAGAGACTCAGGGGAACAGAAGGCTATAGGCCAAAGAACTTCAACTGCCTGAGAAGAAAACTAATGGCCCATTAAAGCACGCCCCAGAGTGCTTTATCCTTGTCACTGGAATTAGAATATATGTCTTTGTTTTAAAATAGAATGCTGTTTGATAACATTTTAACATGTGTTCTGCTTTTCTCCATTGACTATCTGTACCTTAAAAGTTCAAACAGAAATTAAGCTTAAAAAGAAGCAAATTAAACCTTTGGTTTCACAAAGAAACCAGAGGCATTATGACAATTAAGTTATTTTGCAGGGCTATGAAGTTTTTCTGTAATCCAATTATTTTACAAAAGAATTTAGATAGTAGGTTACTGAACAGCAAAAGAAAACAGAAGGTTAATGCAATCCTAAGAAATACGATACCTGGATTAACTCTCTATTGATTGACTTCAGACTCTCAAATTAATATCTGTTCAAGTACCTCTAAATTCCTTTTCTTTCATTAGGAAGGTTTTAACACTTAAATTGATCCATAAAACTTATGTGGTAATATCCATGTGGAAAACTATAAAACTGGTAACACCTTTAAAGGAAATTTTTGAGAGTTCATGAAAACTCAGTCTTTGCCTTTGAAAAACAATGGTCTTTCCTTCAGCATTTCATAACTACAGGATCCAGCTAAGTCAAATAAACATGTATCAGTAATTCACATGCATTATTAGTAGATACCTCTTCCATGAAAGGCTAATCTCATTATCAACTTATATTAGTAATTATTGATAAAAGACTCAGAAGGCTCAAGTACACTGAGCTAAAATATGTATCCCCAAAATATGAAAGATTATTGAGTTAAAGACAAAGAAAATACAAAAGAACTCTGTCTCCTCTCTATTTGCTGAAAAGCAGGAAAAAGATTCACAATCACAGAAAGTTTTCTACTCTCTTCCTCTCCCCTTTTTCCTGTATAAAGACTGGATGTAAATTCATTTTTATAATACTAATTTATTATTTATTATCATAATTTATTATAAAGGTATTAATGCCAAAGGAACTGTTACGAGATTTTGGCTCCTAGGGAAATTCTTTCCAAGTTGTTAGTGTCCTCAACAAAGAATTGGACAAGGCACACGGAAAATGTAGCAAGGATGCACACTTATTGAAGGTGGAAAAGAAGTACATTCTGCAGAGCAGGCCAGTGAACAAACTCAGAGCAGCCACAAGGAATAAGGAAGGGTGTCATTTGTATCTGGAATTCCTACATTGGCTAGTCCCTCATGAAAATGGGGCATTTGGGATGGTTGTCCTAACAATAACTCACTTGGCTTGGAAACACTTTTAAACTATTCTATCAAACATTCAGTTTTGTAGCAGACGCAAATGAAGAATGGAAAATAGCACTTTTCTGACTGGTTCCATCTGTAGTGCTCAGGAACTATTTTCTGCATTCTGTGCATGTGACCTAGGCCTTTTGACTTTGATTACACCCACTTTTTTTGACCAGTTTTGCCCCAGCCCTAATCTCCTACTTTGGAATGTGAACAGACTTTGTTCCCATAAATGCAGTAAATTCCCACAGTTTTCCCAACTCCAAAGCCTGGGGCTGGTTTCCTCTGTCTTATCACTCTTTTTTTTTTTTTCCTTCCTTTTCTGAGCTACATTCCTGACCCTTTTCAATTTATAGTCTGCGACAGACTCCTAAGCTAGCATCTTGAGTTACTTTTAAACTGAGGCTTCTCTCTCCTTCCTTATGTATACTGCACAGGTTAAGAAACTTGCTGTTTATCTCTTATTAGTCTGTCTTTGTTACAATACTCTGTATCAATTTAAATTTAAATTATAATTTCCTTGAATAGAAAAATATTGTTGTGTGCATGAGGGGCTCTAACTAAGCCTTGAATCTGCGCTTGGATTATCTGATTGCATTTGCCTGCCTGTTGTCAAAAGTAAGAGCAAAGCTCATAGAAATACAAAACTGAATTTATTTATAATTTAATTAAACTGAGAGGGAGGCACACAAAAGCATTCTAGTTTATAAAATGGGTAAAACAGATGCCAGAAAATATGCCTATGTAGAGTTACCCATGCTTTTTACCCCCCAACCTACCACAAAAGGGCTTCGGGAAATGTGAACAATTGGAAATATAAATTATCACAAGAGAGATGCTCAAATTCCAACTGAGAATAAGAAATACGACTAGTGATTAAGCCCTACAACTATTTGTATTAAATACCCAATTGATGCAGTTATGACATAGGGATTACCATAAGAATGGGAAACAGGCAGGATCCTGGGCTCTTATCTGCTATTCATTAAAAGCATGATTTGTCTTTTCTTTGGGGACAGTCAGGGACTTAAAAGTTATTTTTGCTTGCTGTGAATCATGACTTTTCATTTGGGCCTGTGCCTGTATATTTCCAATAGGTTACTAAAAGTAGAACAAAGTTTGACCTTCATTTCATATACTTTGTTACTGTAAATCTTGTGTTAAATCTCTTCTCAGCTCTGCACTGGCATATTACATGACTTCATTCCCCTTTAAGATCGAGGACACCAAGATAATAACTACAGTGATATTCAGCTACAACCAAAATCCTGAAGCCATTGATCTGCACCTGCACTCCCCTAGATTCCTGGGATCCACATGACTGAGATCAGCACCAAAAGAAGCAATTCTTCCCTAGAAAAGGAAGTACCCACCAGCCATAAAGATTCCAGAACTTGACACCAGGACTGAGGTAATGATCCACCAGATTCCAGCCCACCAGTTCATCCTTGACAGCAGGCCTCCTGCCTCTACGTCTGGGAAAGTCTGAACCCATGTCAGAATGTGTCCCCTCCAGCTGCCTAAGTGGAACTCCTTTCCTATCCTCCCTCTAACTTTCCAATTTCAGCTTTTTCCTGTAAATTTGTACTTTCATTTTAATTTCTATTTCTACTAAATTAAGAATTCATGCTCACTGGCAACAATCTACACAGAAAGAATAATTTTCTATGGTGAACCTGGAGACTTTACCTATGATACACAATTTTGTTCTTTTCTTTTCTTTCTTTCTTTTTTTTTTACATTTTACTCAGCAGCATGTCAAAATTCAATGTTGGCACTGATTCACACTGGTCAAAATGTGTGTGCACATATGTGTTCATTTAAATCATTAAATTAGGATGAAGTAAAATTTCTAAGTAATAAAAGATTAAAGTTACATACATGCACATAAACCCAAGTTTAAATGATAAGCAGGATCTGTTCGCTTTGGCTATAAAACATACCCTCCTAAGAAAAGTGTACCTATGAAGTATCTATGTATGTGTATGACATAGTTTTGATCAAATGCATTTTCACTTTATTCCTGTACTAAACAAATAGATCTGCCTCACCAGAAATATATACATTACTCAGAAATAAGAAAAAGAAAAGAAAGTTCATTCCTCTGGTTATTGGAAAGAGTTGAACTTCTTCCTGCTATATTATTTTCAAAGCAACAAGTTAGGGTGTGATTCCAACTTACATATTTCCTGAAATACTTTGCTGAATCAAATTCTTAATTCATTCATGTATAGTCCTGTGGATAACAGAAGAAATTTAATTCATGCTACAAATCTCAAATATGGATTGGGTGTCTTAGGAGAATATCACAAAGGGTAAAATTGACAGAATAAGCTTTTTTTAAAAAAAATCCTACAACTGTAGTTAATATAGAAACACAAATGATTGACAGCTCCAAGTAGTCATTCCTGATCTTTGAACAGTACCAAATACTGCTATGCTTCTCAGGCAAAAGTTGGACCTACTAGAATAAATGAACTTTTCATTTTACATGTAATAGTCATATTTAAATTATACATATGCTATGGTCCAATAGTCAAATAAAGATGAATGGCCACTGGAAAAAAGGACATTGGAAAAGCAGTTTATAAGAACATTTCACTCTATAAATTAATCACCTTCAGATTTCTAATTAGACATTGCTAACTATGCCGGTAGGTAACTTTGCTTAATAAATTTGAATTTTATATCACTTCCACTCAGGAGATGAAACTGAGAAAAAAATCCTCTATTCATATTTTTCACATGCTTATAATCCTTAATATCTTTTCTTAGACAACAATCTGAAATATATGAAAATAAATTAGTGCTCAAAGGAAAATTTGGTAAGCTTGCAATACAGAGATACATATGCTACTAAAATAAATATAACTCCAATAGTTCTCAGTTTACTCTTTTAGTAGTTAAACATAATAAAATTTGGAGCAAAAGTGGTGACTAAACCTATATGTTATTTCTATTTATTTCAAATTATTTACAAGAATGCTATTAAATGCAGACCCTCAAATATAGTCCCTTATATTTGATGATTTCATCTTACTGTCTTTCGATATCTGTATAAGGAAAGACTGAATATTCCTTAATGTTAACTTCCTAAATTTTTAGAATATGTAAAGAAACGTCATAAAATCTTTGCTTTGTTTATATATGTTGATAGCATTCTACTCTTCATGACAGGGTTCAGATAAGAAATAGGCAAAGGGGTGCTAGGACAGTGATGAGGAGAAATCTATGCAACAAGTGTAAATCAATTTCCAGAATCTAGTCCCATTGTTATCAAGTTAAGGGGAAGATTAATAAAAGGATCAAGATCAGTTTTCCTTAGATATCTGATAAGTGGAATAACTTTTGAAACAATTTTGAAGAGAAATTAAGTATTGATAAAATTAGAAGAACACTGAATTTGGAATTCAAGACCCTTATGCAATTTGGACACATGAGTTATATACCGTGAAGAGGATCAGAAGACTATGACACTCCAAAACATGGCCTTTTTGTCATAAAGATTATTTTGAGCTGAAGACAACTGAAAATAGAAAACCAGACACAGAAAAATCTCTCTAAGTTATATGTATCTGCTTAAAAGCAGGACATCAATTTCCCCTGGGAAGGTATCTATCCCTCCCCTCCCCACAAACACCTCTTTCTTGAAAAACGAAAACAATTATTTATCAGTAGAGATGCGATGAAGGCAGTACCAGGATGAGGCTACATAGACAAAATTTTACCAAATACAATAACTCTATTTTTAATTAATTTACCCTATATATTTATCTTCCCACAATTTATCACCCCTTGATATCCAAACTCCTGTGCTTTTGTGTTTTCATTTCTGCACAATTGATTCCCTTTGTTAGAATGGTATATTAACCTCTACATATGCACCAGTTTAATCGCTTTCTTGAGTCTTCATTTCTTGGGAGGCTTCTGCTCATGTAAAACTAAAAATTAATATGAAATAAAATTTATATGCTTTTCACCTGATGGATCTTTCATTTGTCAATCTAATTCACAGTCCTAGTCACTGAACCTCAGAAGGTAAAGTGTTTTTTTCCCACCCTCTCTTGTATCACATTATTAAACCCTCTGGTGATATCATGGTAAGTCTGGCCTTCTCCTGGCAATGTTTTCAGAGTGTCCCACATATACCAAGTGCCTATGATATAGGACTCAGAAATCTGTTTCAAATATATGGAATATAGATCTTTAGAAAGATCATAAAACAATAATCTCTAAAAAATAGATACAGATCTCACAGCTCTTTGAATTGCAATGTGGTTGGTTATACATGCTTTTTCTTAAATTTAAATTTATTTATTAGAACTTATTCTTCCTGTCTAACTGAAAATTTGTGCCTCTTTATGAAGACCTTGCCATCTTCTGCTCTCTATCCTCCTGTTGCTGAAACCAACATTCTCTGCTTCTATGAGTTCAACGTTTTTAAATTTGTTATCTATGTATAATCATGCATATTTCACTTTCTGTGCATGGCATTTCATTTAACATAACATATGTATATAATAATGTGTGCACATGTATATGAATAAATTTTCTTTATCCATTCATTAATATAAGCATCTTAAGTTGTGTCCATATCTCAGATATTGTGAATAATGTTACAGGTCTCTGAGATAATCACACTCTTTGTACAAGTACTCAGAGGTGAGATTGCAAATCATGCATATGGTAGTTCTATTTTTAGTGTTTAGACAAACACTCAGAATGCCTTATAATGGCTATACTAATTTACATTCCCATCAATAGTACAAAAGGACTCCTTTCTCTCATCTTTGACAGTATTGCTTACCTGCTCTATTTTTAATAATAAGCATTCAATCAAATGTCTGGTGAGGTTAAATTGCTTATCACATAGAAAATCTATTCATACATAAAAATGCATTATAATTACTACCTAGTGAAGAAAAACAGTTCAAAATAATGTCTTGCTATGAAACTCTTAAAATTATTGAATTATTGAAGATCATTTGGAAATTCTCTTTCAAGTATGTAGAAGTCAGAGTTAAGGCTTACTGAAAATTAAGGATTAATACACAAAAGAATACATGATTAACTAACATTGACCTTATTAATCAAAATAAATTTTAAAAGAGAGCCATAAATTATTTCAAAAGTAGCATTAAAAACAGACCACATAGGGATTTTTAGGTGGTGGGCTTTGATGAGCAATACTGATAAGTTTAAAATTTGTCTAACAAACTATATGTATAAAAATATTACAGGCAATCTACATTATTATCTAACTACTGAATGAATGAAAAATTGGCTTTTCATAAATCCTTGCACGGATTCTTTCAGAGGGCCTACAACAGCAGCCTGGAAATACTAGTTTTGCTGTGACTATATCTTCTTTTTGAACAGGATTATAAGTTCAATATTGGCTATGAACATATGAAATATATTCTAGGAAGCTATCTGGGCCTTTTTAAAACTTGATAAAAGTCTTTCAAAGAGAAAATGTAATTTCTTAATATCAAACAGAATATTTATATATGAAACAGTCAGTTTTTTGTCTAGGTGTGTGTGTGTGCTTGTGTGTGTGTGTGTGTGTGCACATTAACATGAGTTTGTGTATACATACATACATACATACATACAAGAATGGAAAAGAGAGACACTGAGGTTCCTTAACACTGGCAACCAAAGGATTTGGATCCAAGACTTTCTCTCATTTAGTTTCTCCTTCATTTAATTCATCATCTTATTTTGCAGAAAGTATTAAACCATAAGTTAACTACACTCTGCATCTGCCTTTTGCTACCCTTTCTTCCTTCCATCACTCCATGATATATTGCTCCTTTTTCCCATGTAAATCTGATATAATCGTGATGTTCCTCATTTTCTCTTACCTATGAGAATTTATGAAATATTTTTGGTAATATATTGCGAACTCTAATCCCAATTCTCTGATATTTAAATCCCACAAACCATCAATACTGCATGATCTGAAAGAAATGAAAGTATCAAGTCCAGATGATTGTAATAATATTAATGAATCTCATCAAAAATTTAAGGAATAAATGAGTCAACACTATGACTTCTCCCAGTATACAGAAACAGAGGAAAAACTTCTTAACTCATCCTATGAGGCCAGCATTACTCTAATATCAAAACCAGATTAAGGCATTATAAGAAAAAAAAATAAAAATCAACTATTTCTCATGAACATAGCAACAAAACAACTCAACATTAAGAAATCAAATCCACATACTTATGATAAAAGATTTATAATATATACCAAAACTCAAAAGGATTTCATGTATGTAAAATTAGTTCAAAATTTCAAATCAATAAATATAATCTACCATATTAATAGCCAAAGGGGAAAAATCATATGATCATATTAATTGTTGGAGAAAACACATTTGACAAAATACAACACCTTTTCACAATAAAAACTCTCAGCAAACCAGGAATAGAGGGTTTTTTCAACATGATAAAGAAAACCTAAAAAAGAAAATATCTACATTTCTCATCATACTCTGTGGTGAAAAATTTGATATTTTCTACCTAAGATTAGAAAGGAGGTAAGTATTAAGGAGACTATTTTAGAAAACTAAAAGTATGCAAACTGAAAAAAAAAAAAAGAAAACAATCTCTTTAGAAAATGATATGATTGCCTATGAAGAAAACACAAAAAGATTCACCAAAACAACAACACAGAAATCCTTAAACTAGTGAATGTAAATACTAATATCACAAAATATAAGATCAACATGCAAATCAATTGTTTGCATAACAAAATTTAATAATCAGAATTTTTTTAATGCAAACCAATCCTTTATTACAGGAATGTATAAAACAAATGTAACTGCAAATGTTCACAAGCAAACTATATACATTCTGACCGATGGTGTTATTTCAGATTTGAGGGAAAAGCTTATGTAATTAAATTCACCACCTTCATTTTGTACAATAGAAATGCACACTTGGTTTTGATAAGAACATAGAAACTTTCACTGTTATTACTTTATTCATAATCTTAGCATTTTCGTGCACTTTTATTACTAAAGTTAAGCTCTTTTGTTACTAAAAAACCAGCACCTTATATCTGCCAGTGACACTATCTTCAAAAGTTAACGAATAATAACTGATAGGTCACGGAGAGTTTTTGACCTACTTCCTTTTTTGCTTTACAAACAAAAATACCCAGACTCAAGTTCTAAACAGGGATACTTCCTTCTTTCCTTCCAATAGCACCACTGAAAGCGCTCTACACAGCCATTTCCATCTTAATAGCAGGATGTGGATTGTACCCTTCCAGCTGAAAGTCTTCAGCTGTGAAGTCATCAATTGTCTCAACTGTTTGAAGGATTTTGAGCTTTGGGAAAGTTCTTGCTTCTCCCTGAATCTGAGTTTTCAGTGGCTCAATGTGATTTAGTTAAACATGTGCATCTCCCAATGTATGTATGAAGTCACCTGGCTGCGGGCCTGTGACCTGAGCGACCATGTAGGTGAGCAGGGCACAGCTGGCAAAGTTGAAAGGCATGCCCAAGCCCATGTACCCAGTACATGGTACAGCTGGTACAGCGGGCAGGACAGCTCCCCATTCACCAAGTAGAACTGGCAGAGGGCGTGGCAGGGAGGCAGTGCCAACAGAGGGAGATTGTGTATCCCAGGCTGGCTTCAAACTCACAGTGATCCTCCTGCCTCAGCTTCCCAAGTTAATAATTAGAATTTTAAATAGTAATATGATTTAAATTCCCTGACAAAGCTGAAATACTTAAGTATAAATCTAACAAGTTATGAACAATACAAATATTTAAAACTATAAAACCATAGAGAAAAAGTATATCTAAATAAAAGAAGACATATTTGTGTTCAAGGATTGAATGACTACGTATTCTGGAAATATCAGTTCTTTCTAACTCCATCTGTAGATTCGAAACTATCCTGATCAGTATCCAAGAAAGCCAAATTGTAGATAATGACAAACTGATTCTAAAGTTCTTGTTATATTTGATATCTAGATTTTCCCCAAGAGCCTCATACAGTCACAGGCAGGACCACTAGAAGGTGACTGAACCTTGGGGGTGGGAGAGCTGACCTGCTATTAAGAGGTGTATAGGTGGTAATACACAAATAACTGATTTTATCAATAGGCATAATATCAGTATAAACACCACATCAGAGAGGTTACCCAAATGACAAATAACCATGTCAGAAGTGGCAGGTCACTGTGGGCATCACCTGGAAGGGTCTATCTCCCTGCATGACTCCTCCCTTCACTCTATGCTTCCCCACCATCATGCTCATGTGCCATACTGTCCTACTTTGGAACCAGATGACTATGGACTGAAACCTATATAAACTGTAAGCCAAAATAAACTTCTCCTCCCTTAAGCTGTGGGTGTTGGGTATTTTGTCCCAGTAACAAAGAAAGTGACTAAGACAGTTTACATCAGGTCTAAAAGACCACACAATACAAAAAAAAGTTGAAGAACTCACATAGCCAATTTCAAGATGTACCTATAAAGTTATATTAATAACAACATTATGATATTGGCAAAGAAAGATACATAGATCAATGGAACACAACAGAAGCTGAGAAATAGAACCACTCAGGTATAGTCAACTTGTTTGACAAAAGAGCAAAGGCAATTCAACAGAAAGATGGAAACTATGTTTAACAAATTTTGCCAGAACAATTGGATGTCCAAATACAAGATAAATATTCAGACACATACGTAAACATTTCAAAAAAATTAATAAGAAATGATTGATAAACAACTGTAAAATACAAAACTAAGATAGTTAGAGGAAATAGCACAGTAGAAAACCCAGTCAACCATGAGTTTTTGGGTGCAACACCAAAAGCACAATCCACAAAGGGTAAAAAGCTGAACTGTGTCAAAATTAAAATCTGTGCTACAAAAGACATTAACAAAATGAAACACAAAGCACACAGAACTGCATCCTCAAATTAGAAAGAACTCTTAAAATGCATCAAAGAGAAAATAGCTCATTTTATAAATGGAGAAAACATCAGTATAGACACCACATCAATGATGATATACAAGTGACAAATAACCATGTAAAACTACATTCAATATGATTTATTAGGCATTTATAAAATAATAAAATGTGATATACATTAACTGGAATGCCTAGATTTTTTGTTTAAAAAAACTTTTAATTATTTGAGAGGATGTGGAACAATTAAGAATCGTCATTGATTGCTTCTGCACATAGTCATTTTGGAAGACAGTTGTCAGTTTTCTTTTTCTTTTTTTTTTTTTTGTTGGTACCAGGGATTGAACTCAGGTCCTTGTGCTTGCAGAGCAGGCGGCGAAACCACTGAGCTAAATCCCTGGCCCAATTGTCAGTTTTCTATAAAAGTAACAGTTTTATGGTACAGCCTAGAAATCACACTTAAGTTTTTGCCCAAGCAATGTAGAAACATGTGCGGGCACACAATGGTTACAACACCTTTATTCATTATTGCAGGCACTTGGAACCAATTGAGTTTTGTTTTGTTTTGGGTACCGGGAATTGAACTCGGGACCTTGTGCTTGCAAGGCAGGCAGTGGCACCGCTGAGCTAAATCCCCTGCCCAATTAAAATATTTTTAGTAAGTGAATGGGTAAATTTCTGGTGGTATATTTATGCAATGGAATATTATTCAGCAATAAAAACATAACCCATCGAGTCATAAAAAAAGTCATGGAAGATTCTAAAGTCCATTTGTTAAAAGGAGGCATTATGAATATACTGTATAACTCCCAATATATGACATTCTGGAAAAGACACAACCAAACAGGGAGTTAAAAGATTAGTAGTTGTGAGAGTTTAATTTGGAAGGATGAAGGGATAGAAAAGTGAAATACTGTGCACTTTTCTGGGGAACTGAAATTACTCATTATACACAATCCAGCATATACAACATGATCTGTCAAGACTGCTGAATTCTACAGCGAAAAGAATGAACCATAATATAAATTACTTTTTTAAATATTGAAGAAACAATTCAGAATGTGACAAAACAATCTAAATGTATTTCAAATGTGTAAAACAATCTCATGGAATGGTTCGAGGGTAAAAGGTGTTAACCTAAGTAACTTTGGAAATGAGTGGATTATTTAAAACTGAAGGTAAAACAAATTTACTTGAGCATTGTACTCTAGTTGATAAAATTGTTTCCCATAGGGATGTAGTTTAACAATTCTAATACTGCTTATTTTTAAATAATTCAAGTAGCTACTGCTGTATGAGGTGGGCACTAGCTTGGTGAGCAGCACAAATTATTTCTGCAAAAGGAATTTACATTCTAATGAAGGGTCAATAAATGAAAAATAAATATATGAAGGCTGTCTTGCATGCAGTAATGACAATATTTAGTTTTAATAATTATATTATAATTGATAGCAGTGAAACTCACCTACTTCATGCAGCCATAATCTTTATTTAGGTGGAGATTACCAGATAAGCATAGGAGGCGAAGTGAAGCCAGGGCAGAAGGGCATCCTGAAGAGGTGAACACAACGATCTTATCACGCTATTCACACTTCTACTACTTTTTGCATTTAGAAATTCTAATTTATTTTATTTTTCAAGTTTTATTTTTATTAGTACATGTTTGTAATATGACTCAGATTTTTCTCCTTGCACTACTGCTTCCTTTTGTATACTCTCAGAGGCTTCTATTTCTATTACATTATTATCTATCACATTATTCTATTCATAATACTGTTACTGTAATGTTCACATTTTTATATATGATATTTCTTAGTTGTTATCAATTATAATTATTAAAAACAAATATTGTCATTACGATGTTCAAGACAGCTTTCATATATTTATTTTTCATTTATGGACCCTTCATAACAATGTAAATTCCTTTCACAGACATTTGTGCTGCTCACCATGACAGTGCCCCCACATACAGTAGTAGCTACTTAATTAAATTACTTAAAAATAAATGGATTAATATATGAGTATATGAACAAATATCTAAAGGGAATAGTTTTCAATTTCAGCATGTGTGAATTCCTAGGCCTTAACACAGTATCTGTTTTGTTGCAGAATTATAATAAAAGCTTGCACATAAGAAAAATAAATTTATGAATCCTATACTCTATATATAAAGTTGATATTGAAGATATACATTGATCTGCTCAATGAGCCTTTCATAAATGAACCAAAAATTAATATTAATCCATTTAAAGTAATAATGCAGGTGTAACTTTCTTGTTGTATACTACTGTTATTTTCAAAGGAGCATTATGGTATATTTAGTAATTGTCTATGAACACAATTACCAAGCTTTGAAGTGATGAGGAATAAAATATGAAGACCCATATATCAACTATAGTAATACTCTTTAGGGAGACTTATTCTTGGCTTTCTGACAATGGTGAGAGCAATTATAACATTTCCTTAATCCTACAGTAAATGTTTTGGAATAAATTCCTTTTTAGTTAATATAAGTACAATTCAACTTACAATTCTTGTTGAAGTCATTATACTGAGCACACAGGCATGTTTTAACAGCTGGGTGCAGAATAAGAATATATAAGTAAGAAATGCTACAGAGAAACTAGTAATATTTATAAACTAAGCCTCTTTCATAAATAACGAACTTTTATCATCACTGGCAAGGCTGCACCTATCAATGATACTTCATATTTGATACGTAATTTTTGATCAGGTTTCTCATCTTCCCTTGGGATGCAGAATGGGATGATGGAGGCTTGTGCTTCACTGAGAAAAACGTAGTGGGAAAGACCTTCACATTACCTAGAATTGATCTCATAGATGACTGTTTTAATTATAGAAGAAAGTACATTTCTACTTTTGGCCACAATTAACACTGTAGAAAGGAATGTGCCTTTATTGGTAATATTCTCCAACACTGTGAGTACCTTAAAGGCAATGCAGAAAATCTCTAAAAGCCTGATGAGAATTCTTGACAGTGAGCATTTAATGGTGATATGTGCTTAATGAGGAAGTAAGAACTCTCTTGCAAATTAGATTCTTGGGCCTTCAATCAATCAATGGTGATCACAACACTCATATCTTAAGATCTGAGAAGATACATTTCTTCATATGATGGACATCATCAGTGGAGAGAGATAAAGAATTGATTTAATGATGATTCTGTGAAGCTTGTAATTAGCCCAAGTTAAGATCTCTTATCTCCAATTCTGGGATTGATTTGATGTGTGTGTGTGTGTGTGTGTGTGTGTACATTTGATGTACATATATATATATTATACAAGTAAGTATATTATTTTCCCCTCTTTTACTTCTCTATTTTTTCTATCCTTTTCTTCCTTTTTAAATCTCTGTACTCAATACACCTGAGTTGGAACATCTACTGCATCAGTTACCAAGTGAGGGTTATTTAATCTTCCTGAAATTTAGGTTCTTTATTTCTCATGGCAAGATTTTTCAATTGAACAAGGCTAATGATTTCCCCAAGTTCTTGAATATCACTAACAACGTGCTTAAGCTGAGCAGTTAGGTATAAAAGGATGGAGAATCGCAGTCTTTTTCCTAATGTGAAAAATGGATATGCATAAGGCCAAATATTGTGGGATGACATTTTTTTCTTTGTACACAAAATAATATTTCTTTAGGTTCTAATTCTGCCAGTGTACAAATGTATGACCTCCCTATGGTTCATTTGGCTTATAAGGAGAATAATGCACACCTCACAAGGCCTTCAGGAAAATTATACAAGCTGGCATAGAGGAAAACCAAAACCATTATAAAAATGCAGTGGAATGTACAAGACAAAGAGTTTCACTTTATTGCAGAGCATACAGTTAACTGCTGTCTCATAGTTGCTTTTACTCTTGTTGGACTCACTGGAAATGATGATATATATAAGAGGACCTTATCTGATTAAGCAGAGACACAAGTGCATGTAACAGTTCTGTGGGACCACAAAGAAGATGTCACGGGTTAGACTACCCTGGAAATGTCTTACAAAGTGGAGGTCACCATTCAGGAGAGACACATAGGAGTGTCTGGAGGGTTAGCATTGTGGAAGGAGGTGAGCAGAAGCAGGATCAGGCCAAAGTCATGAGCTGCAATGCACCCCAAGCTAGATGAAACCCAGCTTGAACATCGGGGCTGGGAGTTCCTACAGAGCTGGGGTGAGGAGTCGTTGACACCCAGGTTGATCAGACTTACTCTCTAAATAGAGGCAAGAATTGGAGCAAATATATTTTTTTTTAAATCAAGTCAGGCCTCTTGTGAGTGCTAAGAGCGGACAGATATCTTCATTTAACATTCCTAGAAGGTAGGAAAATAACTTTAAATTTTAGACAACAGATCTGAATGGTGCACAGTACTAGAAGATGTGTGACTGAGAAGAGGTTGGCAAAAAGATACACAGAAGATGTCTGGTTTTGATCTTAAGCTTAGACTCATAAATTCTGCAGCTTCTCTTCACACACACACACACACACACACACACACTCACACATACAGAAGTCAACCTGTTAAAAAAGCAGACATTTTATTTTTGATCTTATACTGCTTCATAGGGAAGGAAGATCTCATAGAGGAATCATTGCATTCAAGTACTTTTTCCTCCATGAAGAGGTAATTTCACATAATAGATGATAGCTTTAATGGCATACCACCATCACTTAGACTTTGCATGTGTGAACTATTCTCTGAAGGAAATCACTGTTTGCTCAACAAATATCCAGAGGTTAATGATAAATACTGACTTTCACCACTTATAGAAGAGTTGGCCTATGTTTTTATTCACGGCTACAGAAGTTTGTTGTTGTGTTGACTGAACTTCTTCTTGATGTCTTAAATTTTTCTTTCAAATGACCCTGTAACAGATGATCGAAAAGTCCTATCCTCCTATAGGGCTTTCCAAAAGATAAGCTTCCAAAATACTTTCTAATGCTACAAGTTCCCAGTAAAAACTGATCTCTACAAACTGTTGGGCCACAACATTATGGTCTGCTGCTTAATGAGAAACTAGATTCCAAAGAAGACATCCATTCAAATGAACTCATCAATGGCATTCTAGACTATTTCACTACCTTTCCACTGTTCCCTGGAATGCCTACTTTGTCAGCACATAGGTGATAATGTGGAATCACTTCATTAACCTAAGGTTAGCCAACAGCCATTTCCCTGACACTTAATGCACCGGAGAAACAGTTTCACTTCATTAAAACATCTACTCTTAAGTGCTATTAGACCATAATTGTGTCTAACTGACACTGAGATATCTTGTTTGAGTCACTGGAACTGTTCACTCACATAAGACAATGCAGGATACAGACCTGATTAAGGAGAAAAGAAATGCACTGAAGATGTACCATTTAGGAAAAGACCAAAGGACTGAAGCCCTATTTGAGAAGAAACAGACCAATGTATATAAAAGTGAGCCTTAGCTTATCTAAATTGAAATAAATAATACCAACTCAATTATATTTACAGATGGGTATTTGGTGGCTCCTTCCAGCCTGAGAGATTCTAGCCTTTCTCTAGTTCATCCTAAAGCTATAAAACATATTATTCTATTATATGAAATATCAACTACTGTCTTTAGAGAACTAGAATATAAATCAAACATCAGAGTAGCTTAACAGTGCCCTATTATTTGACAATATAGAGCTCAGAAAACTGAGCCTCAGAAGTGTTTGATAACTTTGCTAGAGAATCCAGTAGGTGTGGCATGAATATGTGAGTTAAACACATTTAAATGTATCAGATCTATACTTTTA